>JAOXJP010014506.1:0-17628 GCA_025762735.1 Platanus orientalis | reverse complement strand
ATTCATGTTTAAGGTTTGAGTAGTTTATTAAGGCCGGCTCTCAACCTGACGCCACCCTCCTCCTTTATCTGGGCTTAAGACCGGCAATGTCTGAAGATACAAACATTGGCGGAGTTTCCACATCGACTCGGGACCAGTCATTAAATTAATTTCCCTAGCTCTAAAGGAAATCGTTGAACCATCCTCCACATTGACTCGGGAGTAGTCGTTAAACTGGTTTCCACGGCTCTGAATGAAGTCATCAAACCAAGCTCCACATCGACTTGGAAGCAATCATTAAATTGGTTTCCTCAGCTCCAAAGGAAGTCGTCAAACTATCCTCCACGTCAACATGGGAGCTGTCGTTAAATTGGTTTCACCATCTCTAAAGGAAGTCATCAAACCATCCTCCACATCGACTCAGGAGTAGTCAATAAATTGGTTTCCCATGCTCAAAAGAAAGTTGTCAAACCGTCGTCCATATCGGCTCAGGATCAGTCATTAAGTACATATGGAATTAATAAAGACTTTTATTAATTCTTGGATTCTTGACCCTGCCAGGTCAAAATTCGATGCTGACAGGAGGAAAGATCAAAATTCAGGACCACTCAATCAAGTTTGAGGAAACATTCCCTGACAAGATTAATGACCAAAAACAGTACATGTTTGGTCATATAAGTTTAATCATTTATGAGCATTTTCCATTTCTAGGATTTTTCTCCTCTTGAAATCCACATGTATATGATTGTCTTGCTTTTAATCTTTCATGTTCATATGAAGTTATCACATGTTCATGTCTTCATTTCACTGTTCGTATGTTGCCTCATTTCTGTTTGTAGCACTTGATTCATCTCTATCATGTTGAGTTCCTTTTTTAAAGAAATCATGTGCCATGTGTAGCCACAATCAAGAAGAGAAACGAGGAGAGAGGATCTCCTTGCCGCAAGCCCCTAAAAACTCTTGAAATAATTCACACACTCACCATTAAATAAGACTGAGAATGAAACAGCCTTATCTGTTCCTGACTGAGATTCTTCTCCATTCTAGCATTGTGCGTGGAACATAAACAATGTGATCAATCTTGATCTACTCACAAATAACACCAGTCTTTTAAAAAATTGGTCTGTGCAAAGAATGTAATAACATGTCTCATCTTCCGTATTAAAATTCATAAAAACAAACCCTAGGATCTCAATGACTTGAGGTTGTGCCCCTGTAACCAGAACCATCTCTGAGCTGCATCTCCAAACTTGTTTCATTGGTAAAATGGGGAACTGTGATCCGATATCATTACAGTATTATCTCAAGTAAACCGATACAAACTTGTCATTTATATTTAAAAAATACCAGGCTTGCTGTGTTAGCACAATAGTACTCCATACAACAGTGTGAATGCACGCATATACTTCAAAATTTTCTTGTTCATGCTTGTGAGTTAATAATTATTCATTTAATTGTGGCGTACATGTTACCAGGTGGTAATTGTGCCAATTTGGAAGAAGGATGATGAAAAAACCAGAGTTCTCAGTGCTGCATTGTCTGTAGAGAAAGTATTGAAAATGGCAAGGATCAAAGTAGAATTGGATGCCTCGGAACAGAGAACCCCAGGTTGGAAGTTTAATTTCTGGGAGATGAAGGTATACATTTATATTTCAAATTTTCGTTGCATATCATGATGAATGGAAGATTGTTATTCAAAACTAACGTTATTTTATGGTTAAAGTATGAAACATATAACTTTGTAGCTTTTGTTGTTGGTGGCGATCAGTTCAGTGATACATCCTAAGGATTCTTTTTTTCTGCTCACTGTGAATAGGGGTGCTAAACCATTGTCTTTTTTCTTTTTTTTTTCTTTTTTTCTTTTTTCCAACAATAGTTAGGTCTTTATGTTAGGCAACAAGAGCCGATCTCTAATATGTTTTATCAGATGGATTATGCTGCTGGAACTCCTGTGTAAATGCGACATTTTCTGAGTGTAGGCTTTTATGTGCCATCACGTTAACAACAAACTTTCATTCATCAGGGCGTCCCTTTAAGGATTGAAATTGGACCTCGGGATGTTTAAAGTGGGACTGCGTCATATCTAGGAGAGATATTCCTGGAAAGCGAGGGAAAGTTTTTGGAGTATCTATGGAATCTTCTACTTTGGAAGCCTATGTGAAGGACAAGTTGAATGAGATCCAGTTATCTCTTTTAGGAAGGGCAACATCGTTTCGAGATAGGTACATGTTTTCACATTTCTCACCATGTCTCAACTGATACATGCTACGTGGAAAACTTAAATGCTTAGCCTGCCTTCTTTTATATTAATTATCCATTTTTCATTTTCATTAAGTCTATGAGAAGGATATTTATGATATTACAAATAGTAGAGAACATCTATCATAGATGCTGTTGATAATTTTCAGTCCTGATGTTGGGTTAGGATGCTAAATTAATAGCCCGGATATCTTGTTAATTGTTATTTTTTTTTCTTTTCAAAAAGCTAATTGGGGTGCTTTTTCCGCTTTCACATTTCTCATCATGTATCAACTGATACATGCTATTTGGCTAATTAAATGATTAACCTCCCTTCTTTTATATTAAATATCCCTTTTTCACGCAGTCTGTGAGAAGGAATAACTATGGTATTACAAGTATTAGAGAACATCTATCATATGCTATTGATAATTTTCAGTCCTGATGTGGGCTAAGATACTAAATTAATAACCCAGATATCTGGTTATTACTATTTTTTTTGCGAAAGCTAGTTGGGGTCAAGAAATTCATAATACTCTTACATATAATATCTAGACCTATCTTCAAATTACCCAAAGTACTCTGTTGAAGTACTTTACTCCAGAACCTCCTTTTGATATATTCTACCAAATTTATTTGTGAATCTTCTTCAGATCTTCCTTCCCAATTGTCCCTTTGCTGTAAAAAGAAGAACTTAGAAAGCCTCAGTCTATTATTTACACGATTTGATTTTGTTTGTGAAGCTTTTGTTTATCATCTTCTATGTTCTTAGAGTTGAATACTTCTTTACCTTTCTCTTATTCATTGCATGATCCACTTGCCTCAAATATATCTTTAATCTGTTGGAACATATGGCTCTAGTGTTTTTATGGTTAAAATTTAAAATAATTTAACCCTCAACGTGTATGTGTGTGTGATATTCATAGTTCCCTATAACTTAATCAATTCTTCTTTGATGTAAGAAATTTTTGGCTTGTTAGAAAGCTAATCCGATAAGATTTCTTACGGTACTAATTTGGATACATATGAACATTTTTTGTACAAAAAAAAGTATGACCGTATATGAAATAACGACCTGTGTAGTTAATTTAATAATTTTTCTTGGTTAATATTTTCTGGTTTGATACCTGTACAATATTTAACTAATAACTTACATATGGTTTCAAGCATATTATTTTAAATTGGTCCATTGTGTAGTACAAGCATATCATATATGAAGAATTAACATGTTAATTACCCAATACAACAATCAAAATGAATGTGACCCACACAGAAATACACTGGTGCAAGGACCTATGCACTCATCTTGTTGCTTAGACCACTTCTCAGAAGTCGCATTTTCCTTGATTAGCAGCCACCATTATTATTAGGTGAATTTCTTGCTTAGCATCTACCCAAGTAATAGGAGTGTATGGGATTTAATGTAGACGGGGCCTGATATTATTATACCATCACCCCAGCCCCCACCCCCTGGAAGAAAGGGTTAAACTGGTTGTGGGTTGTATGCTTGCCCATAAGTCATAATTACCCTCAGGCTCCACAAAGCTTCAGTGCTATCCTTTCTATTTGATGTGGAGATGTTGTGACATTGCTAGAATCGGAAATCTTCAGCTACCTTTGTTTTTCGGTCTAAGTTCGAAAACCTGATTTTGATGTGCTTCCATAACATCCAAAGTATGTCAGTCACGACGTGTTGAATAGAATAATGGTTTTTTTTTCTGCTAATGCTTGATAAGCTCAGAGAAGAAAGATAGACTCAGAAGAATGAAAGACCAGAATAATCCTCTCAGAGGAGAATGAGTTTATTTATATATGATCGCCATACAACTTCCCTTCTGTTACATTGTAAAGAATATGTTAAAACAACCTAACTAACTCACTTGTAACTAACTCTCTAACTGTTATTTTACATCTTCCACTAATACTTAACTACCATTCTATCAATGCTGAAGTTGTTCCTTGTACAGTAACATTGTGGATGTAAACTCATATGAAGAGCTCAAGGCAGCAATTTCACAAGGGAAATGGGCAAGGGGTCCTTGGTCAGCAAGGTATTTGATTCGTGGTCAATTTTCTTTTCCATAATTTTCTCTCTCTCCTCTTATGTCTTGTGTTTGTTGGTACAGTGATGCAGATGAGTTGAAGGTGAAGGAAGAGTCAGGTGCAACCATTAGATGTTTTCCTTTTGAGCAGCCCCAAGGGATGAAAACATGCTTGATGACCAACAAGCCAGCAGGTGAAGTTGCAATTTTTGCGAAATCATACTAATTCGTTGTAACATTTCATTCCGATCTGTCTAGCGGCTATATATTTTTAAATGTTTCTTCCTTGTCACCAAGCTATAGTGTAGTTGTACTGGTCCACAGGTGCTTGAAATATAGGTTCATTTACAAAAGCCATGTATTTCACAAATTGTTATCATTTTGTAAAGTTAATATATGTTGCCAATTATCATGAACTCTCTGAAAATATCTTGTGGTTTTGCAAGATGGGTCTTTTTCATAAAGGGTGAAAGATTTTCACTTAGGATAACTAAGAAAACTGGGAGTAGGGACACATGCCCTGTTTAATAAATAATTAAAATGCTAAAAAAAAGAAAAAAAAAATCAGGAATATGTTTAGGGCCTGGTTTGTCCACTCAGTGGGCCCTGCTTGGTAACTTTTGACTTTTGTGTTCCGTATGTCCTGCCTATTGATTAATGCCTTTCCTTTGTTTTCAATTATTCACTCTCTTGAGTCTTGACACAAAACTCGAAGCTGATAAGACAATAAGAATCACTTTATTAACTGTAATCCTCTAAATAGCTGACAAAAGTGAAGAAAAATTTGACTTGTGTAACGTTGGAATAAACTCTGTACATACTAAACGGATTGTTCTTAACTTCTAGTTTAGTTCAGCTGATGATGCTTTTGTTTTTTGAAAAAGGATTTTTCCCTATTTCTTCTCCTCCTTTAGATCATCATATCCATGCAGAGGTAAGATTCAATTCCCAACCATGCTAATGTGTCATAAAAAAAAGTGAAAATTCTTTTCTTGAATTAGAGAAAAACTTTAGAAAGTTCTGAGATTTATTTAAAAATCTAAAAAAGCAAAAATATCATTATCTCAGGACAGTTTAGCTGGCAGAAGCACATAGCATCCTCAAGTACCAGAGAGATCCAAAGCAAGTGATATGTAACCTTTTACCATCGTTCCATTTCAACCCCATATATATATATATATATATATATATTAACTAAAGCCCATTCATGGATAAAGAAATAGTATTATTTAAATCAAAATTAGAAAACCATGGAATTCTAGTTATCAACCCTGAAGGCTTCGACAAACCCACCTATTTTCTTTCCCTTTTGTCAGCTCTTTTTCTCCTTCTTGTGGTCCAGCTGTGAGGCCGACCAAGCAGAAGAAGTCTTTGGATCTTCTTCATTTTCTTTTTACTACTTTTTTTTTGGTTAGTGGTGGGGGAACCGTGTTAGATCTGGATTACCTTTAGGAAATATGTGGACTGTGGAGGGGGTGACAGCCTCACATGGGTCTCGTTCATTTTTGTTTTGAATATCAAATCACAGATCAAAAGGGTGATTCATCAAACACGCACGTGGCAGACATGCAGGGAGATGCGACTTATTGGGGGATCTTCAAGGCCGAAAGGTGGGTCTAATTCTAAACTATAGGCTTGATCATCTCATTCAGCCTCTCACCATATTCCTCATCCTCGACAATGTTGGGTGGCAAAAAAAACGCTCCCTTTAACTAATGCTAACCGTCGTTTCCTTGTCAGGCAGTGGGTACATCAACACCGAAAAGTAAATATGTACCCCCAGAAAAGTATAAATCACTTTTCGATATTGATGTGTCCACCTCCCAAGTATACGAAGGTTAGTGTTAGTTAATAGAAGAGCTCATAAACCAATCCCCTTGGGTGGGGATCCTAAACTTTATTTAAATGTCCAAACGTTTGTTTGGTTGTTTATTTTATTTTATTTTATTTTATCTTTTAGATTATGCCAGACCCACTAGTCTAGTTATATCAGGGCACCAAGGTACCAAAGTGGGCCACAATTAGGATAGGCCAAATCTTTATATCCAACCAGAAACTGCCTGTTTTAATACATCACAAATCCAATTGTCCTAGGTAGAATGTTTATTAAGGTTGTCAATGAGCTAAGCTAGCTTGGCTTGTCATAAGTGGAGCCTGAGCCCAGTTGTACTAGGCTTAGCTTGTTAAAAGCTCAGCTTATTAAGGGTCTCATATAATATATATGAATCTAGCTTAGTATATTATATATTTTAACATTATATATATTTGTACATATTCAAGTAACTATTTATTTTTTTTGATATATGATTCATGTATACATATGAATAACCATCGTGTCATGTATTGACATCATTTTATTCATTCAACCGTATTCCATTAAAAAAAGAATTAAAAAATAAAAATTGATTAGATCTATAAACAGATAAATAATAGAGAAGAAAATTTGTATTTTTAAATTCTTTTCATTATTTTATTGAAAGAAAATTGATTTCACTCAAGTGTTGGTATGTGCTAAAATATCATGTCAAACAAATTGTTATTTGATTAAACCTAATAATTTGTGACGAGCTTGAGCTAAGCTACGCAAAACTCAACTCATTGATACCTGTATAACACGTTTAGCAACAGTGGTTTGGTTTGGTGGGAAGGAATGGGACTTGAAAGTGAGGAAGGAGGGGAGGTGAGAACAATAATGTTTTCAAGAGTATGCCTTTTCACCACAAAAAATTAGGTGAGAACTGTGAAAACGGCATCAGGGTACGGACACATCAGTGTGGAAAAGTGATAAGTGCCCCTAAAAAGTGCAAATCACTTTTCGGTACTGATGCATCAGCCCCTCTGATGCTGTTTTCACGGTTCTCACGAGTTTCGTTCTCACATAATCCAAACCCCCTTTTTTCGGTAGATACTCTTCCCCATTAAAAATCCAGAAATTAATCATGTTGTGTCATGGCACATCTTTTGTACCACTGAACATCCCAGATCCCACAAGCACAAGTTATACCTTTAATGTCTGTCCGACGTTAAGATGACTTTAGTTGATCCTATCAAATCCAAAGCGCTTGGGGCATTGCTAACGGTAAAACCTTTTGTTGTTACTACTTTATATGAGATCTCTATTCTTACATTAGGAGAACCTCAAAGGCAGCTACCCATTGCTTAACCTCAAGCCTTAAATCATAGTCTTTACCAACTATTTCTTTGTCGCAGTCTAATTAGATGATTGTCTTGGAACATTGTTAAAGGTAAAATCTTAATGTTATTATTTCTTTTTATGTGGTCTCCTACTCTTACAATAGGAGAACCTCAAACGCAGATGCCCATTGCTTAAGCATTGTTTAACCAAGCCTTGGGGGATAAGTCTCTACAAGCTATTGCTTTTTTGAGGTCTAATTTAGATGATTGCATTGAGACATTGCTAACGGTAAAGTCTTATATCGTTATTTCTTTCTATGTGGTCTCCTACTCTTACAACATAAGGAGAAGCTCAAAAGCAGCTTTCCATTACTTAACCAACCATTGGATCATAGTACCTCGTCCGCCTCCACTCGACGTCTCATGAAAGGATTTTGGCTTGTTGGATTAGTGTTTTGTATTCGACCCAAGATGTAACTCGGATGACTATTTGAAGAAAAACCTGAGTATGACTTGTTTTGCTCCCGTCCAAAAATTTTTACCCACATTTTGCATCTGGATCAGACATGTGAAAATTAGGGTTTTAGGGTTTATATTTAGGGGTTTCTCGATTTGGTCTTGTTCTTGTTGTGTGATTGTTATTTGCATTATTTTATTTCTTCTACTTTGTTGCATCATATCATATCAAATTCTAGGTTTTTGCACATCATTTATGATCTTACAATGTTTTCAATTACTCAGAATAAAATAGAAAAAGAAGAAGAAGCTCAACGGTCAGACAATGGTTGGTGATCAATTATAGCAAATTTTACTGTAACTTTTTGTAACATAATAATAATAAAAAAAATCTCTTTTGTTCACACTAACAAAACACTTGATAAGTGTCTTCTCCTGCCGCCTTATGACCTGTTAAAGCCTTGTATAACTGGTGGTGCGACATGTTAATAGAAAAAAAAGTGAAAATCATCTGTTAAAAAATGTAATACTGAGAAAGCAGTGCTAGGTAGGTGATTTAGAATCATCTCCAGTCTGAATGGACAAGTACCACACCATTACCAATGAGTGCATGACATGTGGTCTGATAAAGGGTGTTTAAGTCAATACACATGGGTCAAAGGAGGGCATTAATGTAAATATACAATAAATAAATACTGTGTATTTATTAATACACCTTTTGTCAGACATCATGTCACAGTGTAAAAAGAGACTGGAGTGGTACATGTCCATTCAGACTGGAGATGATTTGAACTCAGTCCCACCCGGCACAGCACCTGTCAAAATATTTGTAAAATCCATTCTCATCTCACTGGCGGGGCTTGCCTCCATTTGTAATGGGAGATGACTCGACCTACCAAGTGATTTATACTTTTTGGGACCCCTTACCACTTTTTGGCACTGATGTGTCCACCGTTTGCACCATCCGCACGAAATTCATTTGCACCTAATTGTTACCACAATTTTTTATTTAATTTTGGATGTAGGAGAAGGTAGAAAGCCAGTCTGGAATGAGCGATTCACTTTCCGGGTTCAGTATCCCGGGGCAGATGACCCTTACAACCTCATCCTCAGAATCATGGACAAGGACACCTTCTCCGCCGACGACTTCATCGGAGAAGCTACGTAAGACCTTTATAACTTAAAATGACAAATACGATTTCATCTTGCTCATGAATCATGCTATTTTAATCAATTTGAATTGGGTTTCATGTTAACTTTAGACCCTGGTTGCCACGAATTGAATAGAAAAGGACAGGAAAGAAAATTACACAAGGAAAAGAAGAAAATAATCGTTTTCCTATGGCTGTTTGGTTGCCAAGAAAAAAAGATAAAGAAAGCCTTATGTGTTACAATTTTCATAAGAAAAGGAGGATTTTCATGTGTGCTGTGTGAAAATAATATGGTAATAGCCGAGAAAATAGTTAATCATGTGAGAAAACTGTGAAAATCGAAGATTTCAAGTTTGCTCAACTGAAAATCATTTTCTCAAGAATCATGGGTAAACTAGCTTTTTGTGTCAACCAGATTAAGCTGAATTCTATCAAAAATCACTGTAAGAGCTATTGAGTTCATTAAACTCGTTCATAAGGACATATTTAGGATCTTTGTGTTAGGACTGAGCCATCATATTGATCCATTCTCAAGCCTACATATTCCTTTAGAAGTGAATCATGCCAAATGTAGTTCTACTAAGATAATCCAAGGCATGGAGGTGTTGTTATTGCTTTTTATTGAGCATGGTTGAGCCTCTTCTATTTTATGTGCAAGGAACTATGAGCCAAGCGAACCATCCATCTAATCTCAGACCTAGTTCCATCTTTCAACGGGGTGCACTTTCTAAAGAACTCATGATACCTTACATACAAATTTATGGTCGGGTGTCCAAAACAAATAACAAAATTTGTTCAAATTTTATGAAAAATTCGGTAGGGCTTTCTTGTAGGAATTTTCTAAGGGTGGCAATGTTTGACATGACCTGTGAATCCAACATGAACCCAACACAAATTAAGATGGTTAGGTTGATTGTAAATGTGTTTCGGGTCAAAACGGGTTGTCCCGCTTTGACACAATTAATAAATGGGTTGGGTTAGAGTTGAGCCATATAATTATAAACCCTTAACTTGACATGACATGAATCTGACCTGCCAACATGAATTACCACATAACCCACAAACCTGACACGAATCTAACACGAAATAAGCTGGTTTGGGTTGATTGTAAACATGTTTTGGGTCAAAACGAGTTGATCCGCTTTTAGATGATTAATAAATGGGTTAGTTAGGGTTAAGCCATATAGTTGTATATCCCTATATTGACACAACACGAACCCGATCCATCAACCCAAATCGCCACCCTTACCTGATAAGGTAAATATTATATGTCAAAATCGAGTCACAAACATAAGGTTAACACCTTCAACATAGTGTTTGTTCTCTAAGAAACCACTGATAGCATGGAAAATTTGAGCCAGAGATTCAAATTGTTTCTTTATACGAGGGTTGCAAATCCAATTGCTTAACAGATTGAACTCTAGGTCCAAGAACAGAAAAGAGAAAGAGAAAGAGAAATATGTTGTGGGATTCATGGCCCCTCTAACCCTGCTTGCTTCATTCCTCTAATCATTTTTTTCTTCTTTGTCCGGCCGCTCATTCCTTTCTTCACTGTCTTCTTATCGAATGTGTTTCTAACCCATTTTTGGCCTTTTTATAATGGGTTTTAATCATAGTGAAAGTGTCCACATTTTGGTGGACATCAATCAAGGCTTTCATTTGTGATTGGGCCTTCCTAATGCGAGCTTTTTCGTTTTGCATGCAACATTTTGGATATTTTCTGGCTATATTGTTAAAAAAGAATCTTACAACCCCTAATGAGATTTTGTGATGATGCACACGTTCGAGGTGTGTTTTAAGTGCTCCAACCCTGTCCTACATCCATACTGAATGAGGCACCGCGGCCACACTGGAGAAAATTCTCTCAAAACACAAAATATAGGGGAGTGGTTTATCAACGGTAAGCATCTTGAATGGGGGTGGGGGAAAGGAGTTATGGCCGTGTGTCCATTAGATCTTTGAGAGTAGATTGTAACAGAATGATGTCAACCTTTCGAGTTTGTAATCTGGTCTATGTTAGGTGAACAGGCAATAGTGGGCTTGGATTATGTGAGAACGAATCTCGTGAGAACCGTGAAAATGGCACCAGAGGGGCTGACACATCAGTACCAAAAAGTGATTTGCACTTTTTGGGGGGCACTTATCACTTTTCGGTGCTGACGTGTCTGTACCCTGATACCGTTTTCACAGTTCTCACAAGATTCGTTCTCACCTAATTTTTAGTGCTTTAAAAGGCTTTGGCACTTTCGTGTACCGCATAAGCTACGTCACTTTATGGGGCTTGGATATGCGAGAACGAATCTTGTGCGAACCGTGAAAACGGCACTAGAGGGGCTGATGCATCAGCACTGAAAAGTGATTTGCACTTTTTGGGGGGCACTTATCACTTTTCGGCGTTGATGTATCCATACCCTGATGTCGTTTTCACAGTTCTCACAAGATTCATTCTCACCTAATTTTCAGTGCACTGTATATGACCAGCTTGTGGAATGGCATTGTTGTTTAAGCAACTATCTAAGTGCGGTTGCATTTAGTTCTTTGTTCTCATGAGAAAATCCTCTGCACTAGGAGCAGGGTGTGCCCTCTCATAGGGGTGTGTGGCACCACTCAAAGTTTATGGGACCCACACTCCCCCTGTGAGAGGGGGCACCTGGTCCAGTGCAGAGAATCAGGCCACTTTGTTTTCTGTGTAAGCGGGAAAGTTGAAACGGTAGAACATTATCTTGTAAAATGCTGGGTTGTGTAACATGTGTTGTAAAAATCGGGTATTCCTACATCCTTTAAGAAGAAGGATAATATATTGCTTTTTGACAAATTATGTGATTGGTTCAGCAACTCAACCCTAACCCTAATGATAAAAAGGAGTTTTGCCAAGCTGTGATATTTTGTTGGAATATTCGGAAGTACATAAATGAAATTACTCTTCAACAGACAACATTGTCATCTCAAGGCCTAACAAAAATTATTGTTTCCGCTGACATGATTTAAGGAGTTGGGAACTCTAGTTCCTTGTAACTCCCCGTGGGAAGCTCTTTTTGTTCTTTTGATAAGCAGGCTTCTTGGGGTCCATTGGATGAGAGTTGGATTAAAATCAATGTTGATGCATTTTGTCCAAGTAATTTTCCGCAATGTGGTCTTGTTGTGGCTTGGGATTATCATGGACATGATTTTGGTTTGGCAACACTTCTTGTACCTCAATATGGTACTTTTGAAACTGAAATCTGTTGTGTTCGTCTTAGTCTCAAGTTAAGACATGTTTTTACATTGTCCTAGAATTATTTTGGAAAGCGACTCCTTGTTTATAATTCAAGCTTTCAAATGGTGATCATGATGAATGTCCTTGGCAAATTTGCCATTTATGAGATGAAGGTTGTATGTCGTGTGGTCATTTCTTACGTTGTATTTGTTGGCATCATCTTAAAAATTTGTCTACGGATGGGGGACATGTAGATCTTAGTTAAAATGAATGTGCGAGTTAAAGCAAGAGAATTTTGCCAAGACACATGTCATGATGTTCAACATACAATGAACGTGGATCATCACTTTCATGAAACATGTGTAATAGAGTCATGACACACCCCACGATGGGTATTCGACATCACAGTAAATGATGGAGGAAGTGGCTTGTTCACTATCAAGAATTACGACCCCAAAGAGAGAGACATCTCCCTTGAATTGAACAAGACACTTGTAATGTGATACTAATTCTTATATCAACAAAATCTGATTTTCTTTACTCCTTCCTTTTGGGATTTGTGGAAAGTTTTCTTTGTTGAGGTATGCACCAAACATGTTCTAGTTATCTGGGTTATCCAAGCACGGGTTGAGGTGCGAATGAAGAATTTTTTCAACACAACCTGTTCCAATTATCCAGGTTACCCCAACCCAGGTCAAGGTGGGGAAGAAAAAAAATTTCCCAACAATATTTTCAACATGTTAGATGAACCACTAACTGTTGTGCTCATAATTTGGCCCAACAATAAGTTCAACATCTAAATGGCCCAATGGGATGCATTTTGTGTGATTTCTATATCCTCTCTAGTAGTTAATATTCATGCTGGTTTTTCATCAAAAAAAAAAAAAGTGTTACATTTTCATAATACCCATAATGTATATTCTGTATGGTATTTCTTCCTTAAGTTTTTCTTTTTATATTCTTCACCTTCCCTAATAACTAGGGGTGGCAATGAGCCGAACTGAGCCGAGTTTTACCCACTTCAGCTTGGGCTCATCACATGAAGGCAAAGCTTTTAGGCTTAGCTCAATTTGCCAGCTAGGAAAAAAAGAAGAAGAAGAAACAAGCTCAACACCTTAAACTTAATGGCCCATTAACCCAAATATTTTTGTATACATTATTATTTTCGCATATTATATATATATATATATATATATATATAGGGAAATGCTAGAGTGCAAAGCGGTTTGGGCACATTAGCATTATACCCAAATTTAGTTAGGCAAAACTACCCATGGCCTTGAGGAGCATTTTTCTTTTCTTTTTTTTCGATAATTACCTTGAGGAGCATTTTAGGGTCTGTTTGGGAATCATCCAAATAATGCATTTTGTCCATTTTTAGTTCCAACAAATAAAAAATAAATAAATAAGAAAGAAAATGGTGTTTGGTTGCATGGAATGCATTCTTAGAATAACTCCAAAATTCACATTTTGACAACATTTTTTGGCACTAAAAATAATAGTGCCAAAAAAACAAAGAATGAATTCTTTGGGTTTGCCCGTAAGACTCGATGAACGAACTTTCAACCCCTTAACTCCTCAAATCCCCATTGAAGAAAAATCTTCCAAAGAGCTTTAAATGAGAAGATGATAGAAACAACTTTTCTAAAACAGAAATTAATTAATATAAGTGATTTTACCAAAATACCCCTAACATGTGAATTTACCAAAATACTCCATATTCTCGCTCTTTATGGATAGATTTTGGTGACTATGTTGGAATTGAGCTAAATGATAATTATATTTTTTTATGAATTATTGGTTGTATATATTCAAGTATATGACAAATTATTGTATCAATCTATCAAAAATGCATTTTTTGCCAATCATTGATAAACAACATTATGTTTCAAAAAATATAAAAAATGGATTCTAGATTAAATGTTACCCAATATTCATCTAGTTAGGGAACGGCTCCAAAAATGAAGAATCTCTAGAATCCATTTTCTTGATTCTGAAAGAGAATCTAGATTATGGTTCCCAAACGGGTCCTTAGTCTTTCAAATTTTCCCATCTTTTTTTGGTTGTCCATTATTTTGCGTACGATGTTGACACAAACTCTCTCCTTCCCTTATTTTTCATGGATAAGTAGATATAGCGTAGAGATACTTCCAAAAACAATAGATTTTGCCCAAAACTCCATGATTTTTGTAGTGGATTGTAGATATTTATTTTCTTCTACTTTTTTGTCTTCTCACTACCTCTTTTTTATACAGATTTTGGTATGATGATATGTGCATGCCACGATACATGAAAATTCATGTTAAAGAGTGGAACAAGTGGAGTCAAGTTAGGGAGTCATGGTCAAATGGTCAAAGTAGTTGTAGTCAAGTTAGGGAGTCATGGTCAAACGGTCAAAGTAGTTTATCTTTATCTCTTTAGTCCAAGTAGGTGACATTAAGGTAGGGAGGGAAGTGAATCTTCGTGTTTATCCAATAAAAGAGTGATATTAGGAGTTGTTGAGTGTCATTAGGAGTTGTTGGGATTTGTATGTGAGTTAAGGGCATTTGAATTGGAAAATTTAACGAGTCTATGGGGGTTGTTGGGATTATGCAAAGTCACATGGTTAATTCATTATATTTAAATTTCATACGAGAAATGAAGAAACCTACGTGATTTTCCAGCAACTTTATCCAAATATTATTGGAATGAAGGATTCCCCTTGAAGCGAATCCACTTAATTTGAATTTCTTTTTTCCTCTTCACCATTCCACGAAAGAAAAAGCAGGTCCTTCAACTTGAAGGACATAACAAAGTGGTATCAGAGCAAAATGAGACCATAGCAGACAACTCATTGTTGCAGCATTAGGCCGAAATTCAAAGTTTCAAGTCAGCCATGGAAAAGCAAGGTCACACACTCCGAGAGATCTTGCAACAGCCCGTTGTCTTGAATTTAAATTACGAGCAATTGGTGGGAGGTGCTCAAGATGAACTAGGGGAGAGCCATGAAGGACCGTCACCACAATGACGATTTCCCTGAGTTGAAGGTAACTCCTGGACTTCTCATGCTGACATGATGGGCTCACTCTAGGGATGGACCATCAAATCCTTACTTTGAGAGTAGTGACCCCTCCGAATGGATATACTGTGTTAAACAATTTTTTTCATTCCACCAGACCATACTAGAACAACGAATAACAATAGTTTCATTTTATTTGGAAGGGGAAGCTCTTCAATAGTATTATTGGTTGGAGAAATCCCAAGGCACACCCACATGGGCTGATTTTGTAACAACTCTTGTTATCCGTTTCGGTCCTACTAAGTTCAGAGATTATACAGGTAGTCTTGCCAAGCTAAGATAGACTTCCATTATATGTGACTATCAATCCCAGTTTGAAAGATTGGCCAATTAAACAGAAGTTTTAATGGAGTATTTCCTTATTAACTGCTTTGTTTGCGGGCTTAAGAGAGACATACGAATGGATGTTCAGATGTTCCATCCTACATCTCTCACAGCTGCCATTGGACTTGCTGGTCTACAAGTAGAAAAGCTTAATGCAAGAAAGAGACAAGGTCGTCCAGAGAATTTTAAGAACCCACAGCCAAGGGTGGTTCGCCTACACCTACCATTAAAAGGTTAACGCCAATTGAAGCAAATGAATAGAGGAAGGAGGGACTCTGCTATAATTGCGATGAGAAATTCCACCTTGTCCATCATTGTAAAACTCTAAAGCTATTCTTGATTGAAGGAGGTTGGCACGAGGAGAATGAAGAACAGGCCAACACGGATGATAAGGAAGATGAAGACATGGAGCAACATGATGACACATTAGAGATCTTGCAACACGTCATTGTGGGAGCTCCAGCCCCACAAACTATGAGGGTAAAAGGAAAATTGTGAACTCAAGCCATTACAATTTTGATTGATTCAGGGAACACCCCTATTTTTTTGGACCCAACAATCACCAAGAAAAATGGTATCATAGTGTTACCAAAAGATTGCTTTCAAGTTATAGTAGCCAACGAGGATAAAATGACAAGCGAATGCAAAAATCAAGGAGTTTCTATAACAATCCAAGGACTTACACTCCAAACTGATTTTTATCTCTTACCTCTTGGAGGATGTGATGTTGTACTGGGAGCTTGTTGGTTGCAAACCTTAGACCCAATTCTTTAGGATTTCACTTAAATTTGGGTGTGATTTTCTCTTAATGGGAAGGAGCATACCCTTGAGGGGGTGCCGATGACAACCATGAAGGTAGTTGACAGCCAACAAATGGCAAAGAGCATTAGAAAGAATGGGAAGGGTATAATCTTTCAACTATTCAGCGTGGAAGGATATCCCTCAGTATTTCCAAACAATATGCAACTCAAGGGTTTGCTACACTAGTATAAAAACATATTTTATGAACCTCAAGGCTTACCCCTAACTAGAACACATGATCACAAGATTATACTAACAAAAGACATCAGTTCAGTCGATGTCAGGCCATATCGTTATCCTCATTTTCAAACAAAAAAACAAGATAGAGCTGATTGTTCGTGAGATGTTGGATATGGGCATCATTCGGCCAAGCGTAAGTTCATCTCCCATGGTGTTAGTCCACAAGCATGATGGTAGTTAGCGCCTTTACATGGATTATCGAGCACTCAATCAAGAGACCGTGAAAGATAAGTTTCCCATTCCTATTACAGATGAATTTCATGGGTCATGTTATTATTCTAAGGTTGATCTTAGATCTTGATACCATCAGATCTGGGTCTACGAAGAAGACATTCCTATATCTACCTTTAAGACCCATGAAGGCCATTACGAATTTTTAGTAACGCCATTTGGCCTCACTAATGCACTTTCATCTTTTCAAAGTATCATGAATGAGATATTCATGCCGCACTTCAAAAATTCATATTGGTATTTTGTTATGACATTTTGGTTTATAGCCAGACATGGGAAGAACACTTAGCTCATTTAAAAATTGTCTTAGACATTTTGCGGACTAACAAATTATATGTAAAGATGTCAAAGTGCAAATTCGGGCAAAAGGAGATTGAATATCTTGGCCATATCATTTCTCACAATGGAGTGGCCATGGATCCCTACATTCCAACATTTTGAATTGGCCACAACCAATAACACCTACGGTGTTGCTTGGATTCTTTGGATTAACTGGGTACTACAGGAAATTTGTTAAAAAATATGGGAAGGTTACTGCTCCTATAACAACATTCCTTAAGAATTCTTTCAGATGGTCTAAAGGTGCTGAGCTAGCCTTTCAAAGTTTTAAAGAAGCAATGACGCAGACTTTAGTCCTTGAAAGTCCGGTTTTATCCTAGAGGGGGGTGAATAGGATTGTAAAATTCTTTTAATTAATTCATCTTAAAATTTCAATTTAGATATTATTATGTATGTTGGAATTTTAGTGCACACAAGGATATAGTTCAATTATCACAA
>JAOXJP010014496.1:0-17628 GCA_025762735.1 Platanus orientalis | reverse complement strand
AAAAAAAAACACTACACCCCCCCCCCCCCCAAAAAAAAAAAAAAATGGCGTGAGAAATGCAACCCAGAATTCAAAAACCTGAAAACCTAACTCGACTCAAAAGCGCTCACATAACAGTCAACTTCAGACTTAAGTCACTGAGCCTAATAGTTAACAGCACCAACCATTACCAAGACGACTTGAAATTGAATCAAGTTCAGTAAACTTGGTTGTGTTTTCCATCTCAAATTTAATGAAACAGATACTAACACATAGGTAAGAGTCAGAAATACCTGGCTCATCTCCGGTGGGCAAATGGTGGTCTGTTTTAACTCATTTCAGGCTCTTTTTCAACGTCTAATATTAACAGGATTCAAAAACTCCATTTCCACGTCACCTTCCTTCTTCAAAATCTTGGTTTCCGCGTCACCTTCCTTCTTTCCAAGTCCTACTACAACCAAAAATCATTCCAAGTCCCCGATATAACAAAGATTCACTTTTTTATAAAACCTCGTCTTCCCCTCTCTACCCTTTTCATTCTTGCCTGCCTGCTACTTTCTTTCGTTCTTGCCTCTTTCAGATTTCTGGATTTTCAACCATGTCTTCCGTATTCCATATCCTTGATTTCAGCGCCACAACTTTGCATGGTTCGGTGGATTTAGAAAGCAATGTGAATTTCCTCTTTGCTGTCGTCGAGGAGAAGTATCAGACGCTAACACCCCCATACGAAGACGGCAATCAGTATGTTGTCTTGGAGGAAGACGGTCGTTCCACGATTAGATAGAGTTTTTGTGATCAAATTGTCAGACTTGCTTGACTATCATAAAACTGAGCAGTATGTTGCTGATATGCTTTCATGTCTATGCCATATGACCCGAAAGGACTTCCACAATCTCACACGACAGATATCTACTTTTGTTTGTGAAGCAGCCAAAGACGGTTTGGAGAAAATGAGTCAGTTCATAATTAATGTAGATGTAAAAGTTCTAATCAAAGAAGTATGCGAAAACATCCAAGTGATTGGAGATGATGAAGAGCCAAGTTTCAATGGGATCCCTGTCTCACAATCTTCGATTGAGACTTTGGAGACTCAAAAATATGAAGAAGAATCCGTGGAGACATGTGTGGTTTGCATGGAAGAATTCTCGGTCGAGGTGGATGTCATGCTCACATATGTTTCATAGAGAATGAATGCATTGTCAAGTGGTTAGAAAATACGAATTGTTTGGTTTTTTAGAAATGTTTGATGTTATGACTTGGCTATTTCAACTTTAAACCTGTATTGGTTTTCTTAGTTGAATTAAGATTTCGTACTTCATAATTCATGATATTTTAAGATTTCATCATATGTACAGTTTTTGTTTTACTCTGTTATATTTGGTCAGTTCTATACCTCTCCCGCCAAATCTAAGACTAAATCTTTGATGCGGTTTAATCAAGTGCTACCCAAATCCTATTCTGCCGTTCTACTCTATCTAGGTCCATATGTTATGTTAAATCATAAATCATTATGTCTTTTTCAGGCTTGGATTACGTGGGAACGAATTTCGTGAGAACTGCGCAAACAGCACCAGGGGGGCCGATGTATCAGCATCAAAAAGTGATTTACACTTTTTAGAGATGGGCATATCAGTTTTCGGCGCTGACATGTCCCCACCCTGGAGTGGTTTGCACAGTTCTCACGAAATTAGTTTGCACGTAATTTTCTTCCCTTTTTTCTGTTATCTTCATTTATTTTAACTTGGCAGTTTGGCCCCAGATCTGGGGATGGAAATAGGAAGGGTTAATCTAGAGTAAGTTTTGTATGGCCTAATTGAATTACTGGTCCTATTTTCCTGTCGGATTTGGTTTCCATACAATGGATCCAGTTCCGTAAATCTAGCATATGTAGAGGATGCAGGGTTTGGTTGCAACTTTCAACAAAACATGACCTTCTCATGGGTCTTGATGGTTTATAGCTCATAATCTTTATCAATCTTTTCTATTTCTTACTTTTTTTACAAGTATGAAATGTCTCTCTTTAATCTCGTGACCCACCCCAATCCACTAGGTCTATTGTCTTCCCTGCAATTGGTGAGGTTTAATCGAGTGAACCAAAACCTGTACCAAACCATACAAACCTATGTATGCATATATGTAACTATGTATTTGTATGTATATATAAAGAATAATATTTTTATTAGGCCAATTATTCATCATATTGATTAGAATATACATGTAAAATTGAAGATATTTCTTGAGAAAACTCTTTCTGGGCTGGGCTTATTCATTCATGTGCTATAGCCAAGATTTTAAGCCGGATTTGGACCAAATTTGGGCTTTGGAAAATCCTTAGGGCCATAGATGTCAGGTTGTGGCTGAGCTTGGGCTTAAATTCAAGGCCGCTAAAAGAAATGGGCCAGGCCTAGACAGCTTAATCCAACCAATGTACACCCCTGCCTTTGGATACTATCGCCTAAGTTTTCATTAACACATCCACTTTAATTATTTTCTTTCTACCTCCTAAAACTTGTTTTTCTATTACCAAAATAATGTGTTACACCGGTGAAATGGTCATTTAATTGGTTAATTATCTTCTTCTAAAATATTCTCAGTTAATCCCTTTATATGGTTATTTATATCTATAAAGCCAATCACCAATCTAATTAGATGCCATGACCATAGAATTTATCACTTTGTTTTGTATGGAAACCTTCAATCCACATTGCTACTTCCATCAAGAGGTTCAATTCTAAGACTTACTGGCATAAACCCTTGCCATCCACAAGTCTCTTGTTTTTAGACCATTCTTATATGTTTTTAGGTAGGTAATTTGCCAAGATAGGACCTAACAATTAGTGTTCTATATGCACCAATCTAATGAGAAGATTTTTCTTACCAATGAGTAACATTACTTCTTTTCCTTTTAGATAGGAAACACGTTACTTATATGCAAACACACAATTACACTCTAAAAGGATAAGAAAACTGAATGGGTAAAATATTAATTCAGATCAGTCGATGGTAAATATGCACCTGATTCTCTCTTTAAATCTTGCTCTTGCTTTTTTCTTATTTTGATCATGTCAAGATCCATTTCTTGTGATTTAAATTTTAATTATTTACTCTGATTGCAAAATTTTACTTTCTTTTACTAACTTATGAACACATTGTGATTCATTTGGGTCCAAGAAAGAAAAGAAAAAAAAAACACTTCACTTTCAATGGTTATGCCTTCCAATGCCTTGGGAATTTTAAATGAAATGATTTCATTACTGGTGACAACCAAAGACAGCCTAATATTTTACTATGTTCTAGCAAACCACAGTTAGACAAGACGAACCAATGGTGACTGGTTCATTTCTCAAAAATACACTTTCAATAATATCTTTTATGCCATCTCAATTACTATCAATCTTTTGAAAGTTAACAGCATTGCTAAGAACCATAAAAGCCATGGAACTTTGTTCAATCACTCAATTTTGTGACACACAAATTAAGGATTGTCTCATCCTCTATTCCTCTTGAAGCAAGCGGTTGATATATGTTGATTAAATTTAAGAGAATGACATAGAAATCACATTGTGATTGAAATAAGAAAAAATCATCATATTGCATCAGAAATCATCAAACATCAAAACACTTAAAAGAATGGGCGACTATGGGAGAACTGGGTTGGCCTGTGCATTGTTTCGCGTTAGAGAGGTTGTTAACTTGAGTCATTGTGAGGTACATCACAATTGTTGGAAGGCACACTAAGGCTGTCCAGCTCTTGCCCCATCCCATCTGCCTCCACACCAAGTGAGTTGTAACCCTTTTCAAGCCCCGTAGTGGGGCTACCAAAGTAATTATTGATTCTTTAGAAGAGATGGCGCGGTAGGGCCTCTCCAAGGGAGAGGTCAGGGTTTCAAACCCATGGGCAGCAATTTCACAATAGATTGTGTTGATCCAATTGATCCTAACCCAACCCAAACCCACAATTAAGGGGACAGGTTGGGGTAAGAGATGAGCCGAGTTGAAACATAAAAATTAGAATATAGCGAAAGAGATTTGGGCTATCTCACAATCTTGAGATTGTGATGTCAAGATCATATCACGATTGTTATCTTGAAATCAATATATTTGAGAGAGAGAGAGAGAGATGATCTTGTTTTATTGTTTATATGTTTATATGTTTAACTACTAAATCACCTTTTATTTCAGCTTGTGCATATTAGTTACTTAGCACGACTTCTCAATATCATGATTTGATAATGGAGTGCAACCTTAGATTTAGTCAATTAACAATATAATATAGATATTGTAGCTCAGATAACATACCAAACGGATCAAATCTGATCTCAAATCACCATCTAGGGTTAAATCACAATCTGAGATCACATGCCAAATACAGCCGTCTGTAAACATTCAAGACCCTAGGTGGATGCAATCCTAACGCAACAAGCGCTTAGACACCATTAGGGACAGGGTGGGTCACCATTTAACTGCCTCGTTGCCATTCCCAATCCTTACCCACCAGAGTATCTTAGACAGAAAGGATGCAATTTGGGTTGAGCTGGATCCAAACCAGAGTCACCTTTAAGTAAGGCTAGACTGGCATTTTAAGAACACAAGTTGGCTTTTTCGGTGATCCCAACTTGACTCCACCACAGCATACAAATATATATTACATGCTAAAAATGTTTGGGCTCTTGGTTAGAATATTTTCCCGCGAAATAGATGTTATGTTCAGGATTTGGTGTCCAGGACACCAGGTGCCTTCACACGAAATTAAATGGACAGGGGTTAAATTCAAATTGCCACCCATTTTATTCCAAATGAAATCACCTTGTGTCTTGGACAACAAATTCTGGACAGGAAACTTGTTCCCATTTTCCTGTGACCTTTAGGGGTTATAACCCCAGCACAACTCAAGTGAACTTAGGGTTGAAGAAAATCATACTTTTATTGACTGGGTCAATTGTTATGTCAATAATTCAATTCATACGGGGATTGCCTATAGCACAAAATACTCGTGATTCATGCTTTGCCATTCAGCACATCAGCCACAAAAAGGTGACGTGCCGTGCACTGACTGACAGTGCACGAGCCGCATAGCACTTTGTACTGTAGACAATTCTCTGAGGGTTGGGCCCTTGGTCTGGCCCACTCGAGTTCCAAAGCCTGACAGTATAGACTGTCCCAACATAGACTTTTTTTTTTTTTTTTAAAGTAAATTTCGGCAAAATTTGAAGAAGATAAAAGGACAAAAAGTTAGAACCTATAGTCATAAATTTGTTAAAGTCTCTAGTCTAACAAGAGAGATGTACAAATCCAACAAGTAACGCGATGCAGACAAAAGGTATTTTGATAAATAGATATAAAATTTATCTACTGTGTGTTGAAAACGGAAGAGTTTTTACAGCTTCAATGAACACATGTTATACCATTTTTAGCTATAATGTTTTCAAATTTTATGTTTCAAAGTTTAGTCCCACATCGGCTGGGTAGTTTTTGTTTTGTAAAGTATAAGTAAATGCACTCAAACACAAAAGATGGGTTTGAAACCCATTCAGTAGAAAGTAGAGAAATGGAATAAAGAGGTACAAGAGAAAATAAAAAAATGAAGAAGAAGAAGGTCATAGGGCCATGGGATCTGCTAAAATGGTGACCTAACATCTCTCTCTCTCTCTTTCTCTCTCTCTCCATTCTTAGACCTAAAACCTGTAAGCATTTAGATTCATCATCCTTGCAAGAGGGATCAACTTGAATATCTAAGCTCAAATCATCCATAGGTTCAATGATTCCTTGAAAACAATACTGAGTAGGAGGTGCAAAGCTAGTTTTCATGACTCGATTTTGACATATAATGTTTAATTTTTTATGGGAAAATTCTACCAAATATATTTTTTATTTAAATTTGGATAATTTTGTTACTTATGTTTTTGGGCATGTGATTATGAAGGATAATAAGTTTGTATGGAATGTATCAATTTATCATTGTCTCTAAAAAGTGCATCTCGTTGAAAGAACTTGGTCCAAAATTGATTGTATCCTAAGGTTGGCTTGGCCCATGATTCCTTGCACATAAAGTGGGAGGTCTCAACTATCATCAAGAAATGCAATAAAGATACTTTCATGCTTTGGATCAGTCTAGTAAAACTACATCTAAATTGATTTCTTTTTAATGGGATAAATAGCTTGAAGATGTAAAACCTGATCAATCAGCCATAACCTAAAGACCTTTAAAATGTGTTTGATGAACTTGACAGCTCTTATCGGTAATTTTTGACATCCCAAATTCATTACAGAATCGAACACTCTGTATATAATACACCCTCCTTTAGTATTTTTGTATTTACTTAGACACCCTTTTTCAAACATTTGTGTCACCCATTGATTGGTATTAGTATGATATCTTTCCAATCGGATTGGAGATTATTTGAACGCCATAGGCACTGAACAACTATATGGACAGAATATTTGTTGCTGACATGGAAGACAAACGTGACACCAAGTATGATGAATACTTGAGAGGTGCTGATGCAGCACAACACTTTCTTTAAGTGATTTCGCAAGGCCATCACTATCAATAGTGACACATGTAAAAAGAACTTATCAGCTTTATTAGTCTAAGGCCGTCTTATATATGAGTTTGATTAGGGTCTGGTATTCTTTTTGGTCTTGAAAGTGCATAGTGGTTGCTTGTTCTTACCTTCTCGGTGAATTGTTGTTTTATATTTGTTTATTTTATCCTTTTCTTTTATAATTAAATTGTCACCATTGAGAGAGAGAGAATGGAGGGGGGGGAGTTGAATGGGTGGAAGGTCCATGTAATATTAATGAGTCCATAGAGATGGTGCCATGGTGGGTTTCCACATATAAAACACTCAACTTCAATTTCTATTTGTCAATTTTCATCTTTGCTTGCTCGTATATTTGTCCTTGGTTCAATATCTGTTTGCTTTATTTCTGTCACAAGGATTCATATTTCTTTGCTTTGACTTGGCCACTTCCCTTTGGTTGAGGAGTCAAGTTACTCTTTAGCTCTGTTCATTCCTATGCCTAAAGTGGGTGGAAATCTTTTGTTTCATTCCAGAGTTGTATGTTACTCTACTTTCACATAACACTTTACAGTGAAAATTCAGTTATTTCAATTGTTTCATAATCACCTTTGGCTTTTAATCTAAGGATGTAGAACCAACTCTTTATTTGTGAATTTTAGAATTGCATGTGATCTAGGGTTACAACCATTGGACTTGGCTTGGGCCTAATTTAAGGCCTAATACATAGATTGGGGTTGTTTAGGCCTCATTATGACTTGCACAAGAAGTTTAAGTCGGGTCGAAACTCAATCATGCAACCTACTTCTAATAGACTTGGGCCTAGTTGTTAGGACACCTAGATTGACATCTTTCTAGCCTAAGTTGATCCATGTGCATCCCTCTCCCTTCCATATATTTGTGGGAACTGCTAGACTTGGAGTATCTCAAATGTTTGTTAACTGTGTTTTCCTCTTTTAGTTTACTCCTATATTGGAAAGAGAGAAGTAAAAATCAAGGCGAAAGCTGTCTTCTTTGAGGATAAGGATGAAAAGGTACAATCAACTGTTTGGCTTGCCAAGGAAAACAAAGGATGCCAGCTTACTTTGTTGTTGAAGTCTCCATGCATTATATACGAGATATAGAGTCAAAATGTCAAATCAAATTCCCTTCTTTACCCGCTAAGTTTATTCCTAATCTCTCTAATGGAAAGAAAACAAAGGATGCCAGCTTGTTTCATTGTTAAAGTCTACATGAAAATAAGGGTCAAGTCCCTTCACCTGCCAATTTGCTAATCTCTCTCTCTCCCTCTCTCTCTCTCTCTCTCACACACACACACACACATCTGTGAAGGCCTTTGGACCCATTTGAAAATAGGACCAATCGTTGGCCCTATCCAACTATTGGTCAACCAGGAACAGATCTATTTAATGCAGTTGAACGGCAAGCTGGTTTGAGTTATATATATGATCCAAATCTACCTTTACATTTGGGAGGTGCTATTTCTATGCACTATACTCCCCCAAAAGCCTCATATCCTCTGCGATAGCCTCAAAGCAGTTAATAGAAAGGGTGCCCTTACATGACGTGTCAATTTTTATTTTTTTTTAATGTCAATTGAAATCCTCGTAACACCCATACCGTACCTTGTATTTGCATAAATCCATTCCAATAATAATCTGGCGATTAAAAGGTAACACAAAATATGAGGTTGCACTCAATGACTCGAGACCATATAGAATCAAATAAATCAGGGCATCATAACATCATGAAACAAGGTGAATGACATCAAATAAACCCAAAAAAAAAACGGTGAAAGACATAAACTCACTATTTCAAAATTTTGTGAGTTGACTCGGGATCGATTGACCCACTTGGGATCTATCATAATTTTAGCTGGATGGCCTTTGCGAGTCAGCCTAACTCAGTTGAGTCAAATGGGTGGATCAAGCAGTGCATTTTAGGGGTGGCAATTCGTGTTGACCGGTCAAGTTCATGTTGTGTTAAGATAAGGGTATACGACTATATGGTTCAACACGAACCTAGCCCATTTATTAATCTTGTTAAAGTGGGTTATGTGGTAATTCATGTCGAGGGGGTCATATTCATGTCATGTCAAGTTAAGGGTATACGATTATATGGGTCAACCCAAACCTGACCCATTTATTAATCGTGTCAAAACAAGTCAACCCGTTTGACCCAAAACGCATTTATAGTAAACCATAACCCACTTATTTTGTGTTGGGTTTGTATCAAGTTCATGAGTTGTGTCAAACATCGCCACCCCTACTGCATTCCTTTTTTTCCTGGGTAATATTCATTGATGAGTTTCTTTTGTATGTAAATTTTTTCTTTGTTTAATTTTTATTTTGTCTCACAAATTGACTAGCCTAACTTGCTAATCTAGACAAAATTTCGAGTGACTCCAAATCCAATTTCCAAGTTTTACAACACAGCATTAATGTGCTTAGTTTCGATTCCTTAAGGTTGTTTAATAGAAGAAAATTATACTATGAGCCAAAAGAGGATTAATTATCCATCTTTTCATGTATTAAAATGGCGACAAATGAATTTTGGGAATGAGACAATTAAGTTGCTAATTAGTCAAAATGGAGTTCACAAATAAGGTTTTAAATCTATCAAGTTGCTTTGCATCTGTTGCTTTAAGGCTGAGGGAGGATGAAAATTTCATAATCTTTCTTCGTCTTGTAGCACAAGATATGTCTAGAGTGATACCCGATAAATGTGGGTCCTTGATCCATGCATGCGTATGACAAAGCCATTTGAGAGACCCAAATCCCCCTTTTATGTGGTCTTTAATCTAAAAGTCTTTGACCGAATATTTTTTTGTCCCCATCTTGATGAAAAGTGGTGGGAAAATATGATATCAAATCATATCATATTTTGCTTTACATAATTATATGAGTGGGGCCAATCCACTCATAGTACCCATTAGATGGAGAGTGTATGGTGGCCATTATTGACCCGACCCGTTAATGCTGACCTGCATGTCTGGTTCAGGTTCATATACCCAGGTTCGGCTCTTGACCCATTGCATCCGAATGTGTTATTCTACTAAAGAACCCAACTTTCTCATCTTGTATTTCTCGAGTAAACCGAGCCTTGACCAGCTCAATTCAGGCTAGTTATACAAGGACCAAGCTCACTCAGGCTTTTATAACTAGCCTGAGATTCTAAACTTGTCTTAGGCTCGGCTTGGTTCACCAAAATTCAAGGTAACAACTTCAAGCCTTTAAAGACTAACAACTGATTAAATGTTGAACTCGACTTAAGTTCAGCTTGGCTCACCAAACTTAAGATAACTGCTTCAACTAGACTAATGACTAATTAAATGCTGCACTCTTGTTGAAATAGGTCCAACAGTCCATATTATAACAAGTTATTTCTATCTATATTCATATGTGTATAATACATATATAAGATCTTAACCAAGCCGAGCTTTTTGTGAGCTAAACCTAATGCAACTCAGATGAGACACACTTAGCTAAACAAACTAATTGGAGGCTCCGGCTCAGCTCATGGGGAACCAAGCCCAGCTAGCTTGGCTCATTGACAGCCTTATATGATTGGCATATTAATCGGACTGATAAATGTCGGGTTTGGTTCGGGTGATGAAAGCCAACCCGGCATGATCCACAGCTACTAGTGGGTAACTGTAATCATAAAAAAGACCACATTGTCTTTACACAAACCAAAAATCTCTCCCGTTTTGCTCCCCACTTTTTCTTTTCTTTTTTTTTCTTTTTTTTCTTTTAAGCTTTCGGTTCTTTCTATCCTTTCCCTTGTATCCTGTTTGCTTTTTCCACTTGGAAACAATTACTACTTTTGTTCCCATTTTTTTATCTTCTTCTAAACAATTTTGATTTTATAAACCCTCTTTTGCTCCTGTTAATCGGTACTGTGTACTGTAGGGTGGCAGCCTGGATGAACAAAAGCTGTACGTGACCCACCACCGGCTCTTGGCTTTGGACCATTGCAATCTATTCTTTGAACGTCAACTGTTTGACAAAATGCTTCAATACAAACAACTGGGTCTCAGTCTTCAGTTTCTCTTCAGCCCTGTCTATACTTCTCCTTCCCTCGCCACTTCACTGTTTCTTCTTGGGGCTCTGTCCAATGGACCGCAACGACAAGCACCAACAGCAGCTCTGCTTGTCCAAATGCTCGCGGCAGCGATGCAACGACTGGTCTGCTCTCTTTTTTTTTTTCTCAGCTTTGATATTCTAATTGTTTATGCGTTTTAACTGTGTGTTCTTCTGGTTAATTTAGATTTTTTTTTCTGGGTTTGATTCTAGTGGCTATTTCAATCTGTTGATTAGTTGGTTTCTGTGTCTTTCTTGCCTCTGTATTTATATTTCAGTGTTGACAGGGTGCGTATTCATAGTTTGTGCTTATGCTTGAGTGTAATAAGGAGCATAGTCAAGTGTAGTTGATTCATTTCAATGAGTGAAAATGAATTTTTGTTTGGAGTTAGGAGATGGGTTGGTGTTGGCTTGATCATTGAAGTAGCAGAAATGGTCATGCACTAGGGTGTTCATCGGAGGAAACAGTCTCTCTAAAAGCTGATTATTGTGCGTACTGTTTTGGTCGTTAATTGGCAAAATCTCACAACCGTTGTGATTAATTTATAAGCGGTTTTAGATACCTCCTTTTTGAACACCCCTTAATCTTTCCTGCCTTCTGCTTCTCTCATTGTCAACATGTAGTTTGAAAATTAAGCCTAGCAATCCCCTTTCGCACTTGGATTTTGGAATCAAATCCCCCTGGTCAACTAAAGTTCCATACCCATATGGATACTTGAGTGTTCCTCATCCATGTCAACATGCTCTAGGCCCCCCCATAGCTGTGTTTTCACTCGCTATGGTGTAACTTCTGTATGTTGTTTCTATGCTGGATCTAGGTAACATGAATACTCATCTTATTATGAATGTTTATGTTAAAAACATAAAATCCTTTATTATCCATTCATCAGTCAATGTCATCTCTCTTGACTCTCAACCTACAAAATGGCAATTTTTTGGCTAATAAATTCACATGGGGTTGACTGGATCTGAATTGCACCTAACCTAGTGCTTTATATGAAAATAGAAATATCTCACATCCCTTCCGAATGTATGGAAGAATGTACTTGGTTGCTGGAAGTTTTAAAAACAATGAGCTGTCTCAAGTAGCTATGAAACATTGAAAGTTTTGATGTCTTGTTTCTTAGTTGTTGCTTGAAGAGAAATCCAACGGATGTGATTTGAACTTTTAAATAGAAGTTGTATCAAACGAGAATCTGACTTTATTTAGAAGTTGGCCCCTTGTCCACGAAGGAATAATTTTTTTATATATTATTTTTAGGAAAACTTATATAATTTCTAAAAAACCTATTTGGCTTCTTGTGCGGGGGCAAGATTGTATTTGAAAATTGATTGGGAGGTTTCCTTGGAGAGGCTTTTGTGATAAGGGTGTAAAAGTGGCACTGATGTGTCCGCCCCTTGGTCCGTGTGCACAAAAGCCGGGCTCCCATCCGGTCTGGATTTTATGCACACAAAATCTGTGTGCAATGCGTGTACACAGACCAAGGGGCGGACACATCAGCGTCAATAAGTGATAAGCACCCTCCAAAAAGTATAGGAAATGGCTTGGGTAATTCTTTGGGTTTTTCTCTTCTACAGTTTGATGAAAATAAAGGTTGATAAAGGCCTTGTAATTCTGTAATTCTTGTGTTCCTCACTTAGTTAAACTCAAATCTCTCTCATCTCATGGATGTAAATGGTTTTGGTGAACCACATATATCCATTAGGTTTTATGTTTATTCCTTCTTTATGCTAAGATTATTGTCTTTATGGTTAAGGCGTGCTTGTGTTCTGACAAAAGTTATCAGAGCTGCATTGACAATTGGTATCAAAGCTGTTTTGCTATGCCAGCAAATAGCATTGAAACCTTTTAGTTGGTTTATAAAATTTAGCCGAAGATTGGACCCATTCAATGGTTGACTGCAAATATCTCTTAGTTGCAAGAAGCTTTTTGGTGCAGCATAGAATGGAAAACTCCCTCAAACCATAGGTACCGCAAGGTAGTCCATGAGTATCAATAGAGATTTTAGAGGAATAGAAAATGGAAAAGGGTGAAAATGGTGGAGAACCAGAGAGAAAGATAAATAAAGATAAATAGATAAATACCTTAAGGAAGAAACTTCCAACTTCCTCCTAAGCAATCTCACTTAGGTCTAAGATTGAGGAATCTTAGAAACAATCCATGCCCAAAACGTGAGAGTAGAAAAGTGAACTGAAATTTCTGTTTTTCTTCATTAAAATTCAAAAAAAAACATGAGGGACTCTTATATAAGAGAAACCCCTAGGTTTAAAACCCTTATTACATCTTAACTATTGAAATAAAAGTGATCTAAAGATCCATAAACACTAGTTGGTCGTCCAACCTAGTAAAGCCCCAAAAAACCCTTTAAAATGTGACTCCATCTTGTGCCTAAAAACAAAATAAAAATAACCAACATGTCCTAAAAGCCCGATAACATATAAAATTCATTATTGACTCAAATTGAGCCCAACAGAGGATACAAACCCAAGTTCAAATAACATGTAACATAACCCAATAAATAAAGACCCACAATATCCCCTATGGACCCATCAAAAATATGTGAGGCCCACACACCTACTCGAACCAAATGGGCAACACAGTGGGCCTCCTCCAACGATAGTGAAGCCTATAAAGTTGTATTAGATTGATGTCCTCATCACTTTTGCGATGCAATCAGGCATGCATGACTTGAGAAATATCAGCTGACAAGTAGGCATCAAGGAAGGAATAAAAAACTGGAGAAGAAACGCATTCTTTACCATGGGCCCTTCAACCCAATCAACCTCTTTAGAGGTTCAAAATAAGGGGGTGGCAACCCTAGAGTCCATTTTTTTTCTTTATTTGATTATTCAAATTTTTTTCTTTTTTTGTCCTGTAGTTATTTTCAGTTTAGAAGTTTTTCTAGTTCCTAGGTATCATTTTTTTTTCTAGTACCCTCATTTTCTTCATACATGGAATCCCTCTATTATGGTTGAGAAAAGGCATCCTTGAAATTAGAGATAATGACACAAAAGAAAAAGAGGCAATGAAAAAACGATACGATGGGATTAAAGAATGATAAGAAACAAAGTTAGAAAGATGAAGTTATATGACTGTTTGCTTTTACATAGAGCAATCTGAAAATCATCTTCTGATGGAGAGATGTTAGGGGAAGGAAGAGGATAACCTGAATTGTAAGATCATCACCCGATGGAGAGATGTTATGGAAAGGAAGAGGGCAACTTGAATCCAAGGAAGCGACTTGGCATGTTGGATTGTTGGTTATTGTGGTGTCTTTTTCCTCTTTGAATATGCCTCTAGTTCCTTTCCAATTTTATTCACACTATGAGAGTCGAAAGAAAACGGAGGAACAAAACCAGGTCCATGAAGGAGAAGGCATGTTATCTCTTCACTATGATTCCCCTTGAAGAGAGGTTGGGGTAGAAGAAAAAAGGTACCAACTTGAAGAAGATTGCATCCATTGAAACATATCTATGACCAGTATTTGGATGGTAAATTTAATGTCCCTTTTGAGTCTATCGATAGCCAAAGAATATATATTTAAGCACTTTAGAATCCAGTTTGGTCCAATCATGTCTCTGTACATAGACATAACAAACATATATGAGGACTTTAAGAGGATCAAGAAATAGAAGGTGACTTAAAGAAAGCAATTCAAGATGAATTTTGAAATTTAGTATAAGAGAAGGCATGTGATTTATGACATAGGAGGAAATATGAACTGCTTCAAACCAGAATGTCTTTGGCTCATTCATGCCAGTAAGAAGAATTCGAGTTGCTTAGAAAAGTCTGTAATCTTGCATTCAACAACCTCTTTAACAAAAGATGCTTGGTGTTTAATTCTTCCACTAACTATGTATGCATTCTAACTAATTGAAATGTACTTACCTTTGTTATCCGAACACAAGTCTTTTATGGACGTAAGAATCATTATAAGGCACTTATCTCTACATGGCTTTGGCGCTTTGGTGCTTTGGCAAAGAAAGGGAGAGCCTATGGTGGCTTGTGGTTGCAAATAAGTATGGGATTGTAAATGATTGGGAATCAAATAGCTCTACTTTGCCTTATGGGTATGGCTGTTGGAGGGCAATCATGAATTCATTGTCTAAGTTTAAAAGGGGGATTAAGATTTATGTGGGTTCGGGATGGACCGTTGGTGTTTGTCTAGCCCTCTCATGGTGGAGTTTCCCAATGTATTCCTGTTGGCTAGAAACAAAGAGGTGTTAGTTGCTCACTATTGGGTTCCCTATGGGGATGAAGGAACTTGGAAGGTTGATCTTCGCAGAGGCTTAAATGATTGAGAAATTGATGATATGGCCCATCTGATTGGCATGATTGAAAATCTATGTTTGAACTTTCTTCGTTGGACTTTCAACAAGAATGGATTGTTTTTCATCAAATCTTGTAGAGAAGTGCGTTGACTCAACACTCCCATTGATCCAGTTTGGACTAATATTTGGAAAATAAAGCTCCCTTCTAAAGTTTCTTTTTTCATGTGGACTAGGGTTAGGTGTCGGCTTTGTACCATTGATCTGCTTTAGAATTACGGCATGGTCCTCCCAAATGCTTGCCCTCTCTGTCTTTAGGACGTTGAGAGTATTGATCATATTTTCACCCACTATTCGTTTGCCTCTGAGATCTGGGTTAGGTTTATGAGTGAGATTGGCCTTGCTTGGGTGTTCCCTAGTCGGTTTGGCATGATGTTGGAGCCGTGGTATATCTGGAAGATATCTAAGAAGTACAAAACTCTTTTGAAGCTTGTTTGTCTGGTTGTCTGCTAGCTAATCTGGTTGGAGAGAAACAAAAGGGTGTTTGAAGGTTGCAATGAACCAGTTTTTAATATCTTTTGCAAGGCCAAAGTTATCGTGTGTTTTTTGGGGGCAAAACAGCAAACACATGGGAGACCTCTCGGTTGAAACCGCAAAAAGGGTGTGGGGATTATTTTTTTCTTGTTCTTAGTTTCTCTTCTATTTTTGTTGTTGGTTCTCTCTTTTTTCCTTTGGGGATCTCTCATCCCTTTTCTTTAATGAAATTTTCTCTTATCAAAAAAAGATATACCCACACATGATTATAGTAGTCATCCACAAATAATACATAGTACCACTATCCAAATAGGGAAGTGGAGGGAGCAAGTCTCCAAGCATTAGAATGTACTACAGAAAATGGAATAAAATTTTTATTATTGCTTACTGGATATGAATTTCAAATAACAATTCGCAAGTTTTATAATACATATTCAAAGTAGAGATAGAAGTAGATAAGCTAGGAAGAAGAAATTTCGTAGAGTGAAATGAAAAAGACCTATCAAGTTATGCCAAAACATTAACCATATATATATATATATATATTTTTGGTCTTTTTTTAAAAGAATATCTCTATTTGCAGAATAGTGTGCTTGTAGCGAAAAGTAAGCTACAACTGGATCAAGGAGATAAAGACTGGCAACCTTACAACTATTGCCAATCGTCCAACTTTGATCCTAGCCCTAAAAAAGGAAAATGAGTGGGAAAAAATGTAACCGAACAATTCAATTCTTTTGTTGTATAACTAATAGAAAGCATATTAATAGCAAATTTTGGTAAATGAAGAGCAGAGGATAAGAATCGGTAAGATATATCAAATTTTCTGTAAACTGAAATTAATGCACCATCAGCCAGTCTAACTTTATTCCTACCAGAAAAGTACGAAAGGATTAATGATGTCATGCCCATCATATGGTCTCATGATGTATACTCAATGATCTAGGACTGAGTAGATGAGGAAGAAGAAACATGAAGAATTGTGGTGTGGGTAACTAATTGAGCAGAAGAAGATGTGGAATGAGATGCCAAAGTGTCTTCCAATTGAGACATTTTATATCAGAGATTTTCAATTTCATCATCTGGAACAGCTATCATCTTCAAAAAGAAGATCCATCCTAGTCATTAAAATAAAGAAGAAGAAGAAGATCCACCTTGAAATGACACATCATGAGTAACATGCAATTGAGAACAAGTCTAAGTGATCTCATCACCTCCAGTAGATGAAGTTGAATTAGCGTTGGATGCTCGAATTTATTGAACTTTGTTGGTCAACCAACCAAATCTCAACAATTTTTTTTTTGTATCACATGGTCTTCCACAATGACTACACTTCAGTTTGTCTTTATCACCTTGTACTGGTTTGTTAACTTTTTTTCTGCCTCTCTTCCCTCTTTCTTATATGACGAAGTGGACATCATTGTTGATCATTTAAAACATTGTACTGTTACATGACATTGCACCTGCTATCATCACTCTGAACGTACAAGTATATTTGATTCAGATAAGGAAACTCATCTTTACTCTGAATTTGAAACCAAACTAACTCAAACTCAGGGTTCAGTCCAATTAAGAACTCAAAAATATGAGTTCTCTCCACTTTCTTTCTGGTAGGCCACTGTGTCAAATATTCTCTAATGCAGAAAAATAACTTTCCAAAGTTTTCTTCTCCCGATGAAGATGGGCAATGTCATGATTTAACTGATGTGCCCTGAAAAAATTTGAACTTGAGAATATGTTTGTGAAGTTGAATCCAATATCCTTAAATTCCCTGCTGATGTGAAATTGCATTGCATGGAACAGCTAAGACATCACAATGAGATATAGTGTTTCCCCTTTTTCCTATGCCAAAGCATTTGATGGATCAGACTTTGTAATTCTTGTATTGATGTATAACAACTTGCCTTGACCGCTCATTTATATTGTTGCGGATTGAGGCCAATTAAGATAATTATTCTTATGTGATCTTACTGTAGTAATCTGCAATCCAGTGTTATCTCCATGAACACTCATATATGATATACCACTAGAACTTCCTAGGACAGCAAATGACTCAGTCACCAGTATGGCTATTTTCTAACGTTGTAACAGTCACAAAAATCTGGATTTTTGGAATAACTAATACTTTAGAAGGTTGAATAAAGCTTACTTCAATCTTCTCACTTGGTTAAACAGATCACTACAAGGAACAATCACACGTAATCGTCTTTTTTTTTTTTTTTTTTTTTTTTTTTAAGCAGAGAAAC
>JAOXJP010014485.1:0-17628 GCA_025762735.1 Platanus orientalis | reverse complement strand
CAATCGAATGAAATCACCAACCAAAAATTAAAATGAAATAGATATTATGTCCAGATTTGGTGTTCAGGATGGTGTTCAGGACATCAAATGGCCTCAAATGGAATAAAATGGGTAGGAGTTAGATGAAATTTCAAATTTCCATCCATTTTATTCCAAATGAAGTCTTTGGGTGCCGTCAGCCAATTTGGAGTCTTTGGACACTAAATCATGGACAGAAAACCTTGTTCCTAAAAAATTTGAACATAATATTTTTTTGAAAATATGTTCAATCTAAGATTTGGTCTCCAGGATGGTGTCCAAGGCAGCAAGGGGCCTCATATGGAATAAAATGGCTGCTTGATGCATTTTTTGAATTGAAATATGCATTTTATTCCATATGACGTAATCTAGTGCAATAGACAATTTTATCTAAAATAAATTTTTAATATTAATTATCTGATAAATGTACCACATTACCCCACATTATGATGTATAGACATCGGTTTAGATAAGGTTGTTTTTGTATATTTATATATGATTTTAAGCATATGTCAAATTTAACCTTAAATTCAATATAAAAAATACTTTAATTGAAGGCATTTTTGTAAATTACGAAAACAAATCTAATTTAAGGGGGCTTAAGTCGTTATCAAGTCTTCGATTCCTCTTAACCATCTATTTAACATAAAAAAAAAAAAAAAAAAAAAAAAAAAAACAGAGAAGAGGGAAGGAGAAACTGAGACTGAGACTGAGACCAAGAGACGACTGCGGAAGAGGAAAGGAGGAGAGGAGAGACTTACCTGGGGCTGGGAATCGATGATGCAAAAGTCAACTCAGGGGGCCAGGGCGATCGTAGCAACGGCAGCGGCAACAGGAGTCAAGAACAGGCAGAGCCGCAGGGGTGATCCTCGAGGACCTCGACCAACGGCGAACCAGCCAGTGTAGCCACCAGGTTCTTCCCTTCTTCCTTATTTTTTTTTCTTCTTTCTACTCTATTCAATCTCATCTATTTGATGTATTCTATTCATATTTTATAAGGCTTTTATGCCTGAAATTTGTTGTCGTGTATGTAGGTTAGGTTTTGTTTTTTACATAGGGCACAGGCTTTTGGTGGATTTCATCATTTCGGTGAAATCAGAGAATCTTGATACATTATTGGGTTTTTATGGGTAAAAGTTAGGGTTTTTGAGGGAAATGTCAACATTATATGATATATCATACGATATTCTGAATTTTTAAAACTTTAGTGATGTATCGTGTCGACCAATGGCGACATGGATATATATCCTACAATATATACCGATATTGAGTGACATTTTGTTCCTTGGAAGTCTTCCTCTTTTTCCTGCATCCAACAGTTAATACATTCATTAGCAATAAGACTGCAGTCAAGAATCTACCGACCTCTAATAAAGGCTCCCTGGCTAGACGACACCACATCCTGCATAACTCTATCCAACCTCTGCATCAAGATTTTGGCAAGCAGTTTATAAATGCTACTCAACAGACTGATCGGCCGAAAATCTTTCATTTCCTTAGCTCCATTCTTTTTAGGGATAAGAGCTATGAATGTTGCATTCAAACTTCTACAACAAGCTGCCTTTCTATTAAAAGCCCACAACACCCGCATCACATCTTCCTTTAGCATCAAAATACCTTGAAGAACTTCATAGGAAAACCATCCGAGCCCAGCGCCTTATCATCTTTTAGAGAGGCTAAGGCCTCTACCACTTCCTCCTCCGAAAAATCTTTTTCTAGGTCATCTCGTTGATCTACAAGTAATCTCTTAAATTGAAAACCTTCCAGAGTGGGTCGATGCTCAAATGGTTTTGAGCTGTAGAGTTATTTTCTTTCTTTCTTATTTTTTTTTTTTTCAGGATTTTGTGACAAAGGTGATTGGTAGGGGTTCTAAGAAAGATGATCTCTATTTGTTGGATATTACACCACCTATTGATGTCCCAATTCAGTAACTTCCAACGAAGCCATTAAATCAGGTTCCAATGATTTGTTATTGTGACACAATTGTTTTGATCACCCTTCATTATCTATGTTACAACATTTGATTCCTCAGTTTCATTCTTCTCTTGGTTTCCAATGTGAATCTTGTGAATTAGCCTAACACTATTGGTCTGTTTATCCCTCTAGTTCAAAAAGAAGTTTGGTTCCGTTTTCTATTGTACTTTTGGATGTGTGGAGAGTCTAAAGACCAACCCACTATTTTAATGTTTGGCTAACAATACTTTGTTAATTTTGTGGATGAATTTTCTCGAACCACGTGGCTTTAAAAGTAAAAATAAGGTATTTTCAGCTTTTAAATCCTTTCAAAAAAAGGTAGTGACTCAATGTAATGCCAATCTTCAATTATCAAAAAAACTTTAATGCCAATCTTTGTATCCTTCATTGTAACAATGAATGTGAATATATGACTAGCAGTCTTTCTTTTTTCATTTTGATGAGTTTAGCCTTGTTCACCAAACCACTATCTCAAGTAAACTAACCAACTCTCCCAAAACATTAAGGTGTTAAGAGAAACACAAATTAATATACTTCAACACCCCTCCTTAAGTGGAACACTGTTCTCTCATAGGAACACTTGGTAAGACAGGCGCGAGTCCACAAAACATGTACACACGCACACACCAATACATTTAGGAAATTACTTCCACCAGGAATTGATCTCGTGGCCTAGCTTGGCTATAATACCATGTTAACAATATACTAACCAACTCTCCCAAAACCTTAAGGTGTTACAAGAAACACAAATTAATATACTTCAACACAAGCACACTTGAACAAAATGGGGTGATAGAGATAAAAAAAAATGCCACCTTTTTTAGATTAGTAAGGCTCTCCTATTCACCATGTATGTTCCCATTCCCAATCCTTTTTTTGGCCAACGACTCTACAAGCTACCACCAACTTGATGAACATGATGTTCACTCGTGTACTTACTTTTAATTCTCTAATTGAACTAATCAATCTCCTTATCCTCTCAATTGTTTCCACTTCCTCCAAAGACTTTTGGTTGTATTTGTTTTGTCCATATGCTTAAGTTTGAACATACAAAATTGGATCATAAATCTTTTAAATGTGTTTTCTTTGGTTATACCACAAGTCAAAAATGATATAAATGTTATCACCCTCTTACTTGTAGATGGTTCGTATCCATAGATGTGACATTCTTTGAATCATTTCCATTCTTTTCTTCCTAGTAGACATCTCTCAGGGGAAGAGTAGTTATAGTGACGAGATGTCTTCTCCTTCATTACCATCGCATGTCCCTTCATATATATATATAAAACTATAATTAACAACTTTATTGATAAAGAATAATATCTATAAACAACATATTAGATTACAAAAACCAGCATAAACATTACAGACAATCCACCAGCATTTCATCCCCACAGAAAACACAAGATAGGCCCACTCCCCAATTAGCCAATTTGTCAATTAGCGAACTTTGTTCTCTATGAATAGAGCAAAAGAAATGGCCACAGACACCAATAGATCCCTAATTTCATTCAATTGATGACCAACCTTCCACGAGCCACTCCCTTATCCTTCCCCCAACCAATAACAGTAACTGAGTCTCCCTCAACAAAGCAACCAATCAACCCCATTTTTCTTAGCTCCCGCAAGCCCATAAGGAGACCCATTGCTTCTGCTTTAATCAAATCACAAACACCTAAAGGACTACAGCTGACCCAAACAATAACACTTCTACTAACCCTTAAAATGCATCCAAAACCCGCTGGCCTCGGGTTTCCTTTGGATACACTATCAAAATTAAGCTTCAAACAGACTTCACTTTGCAGACCCACTGTGAAGATAATTTTTCCCCCAATAAGGGGAAGGAAGAGATAGATGTGACCCAATCTGTCCTGAACATGAACAAAGAGAGACCTTTGAATTCTTTTGAGACAGAGCCAACCACCCACTTCTCTTATGATTGATTCAATTACCTCTCTAGCATCTCTATTCTTCCCTTAAAATATTATGTGGTTTCTCTCCTTCCATATCACTAACATTACCCCATGAAATTAGTATTTCCAAGATAACTTAGCACAATAATGCAACCCCAAACTATTCCATTGCTCAATAAGATGAATTGTTACCAACATACGGTTCATCTTTGAAAAAAAAGTAGTGTCATACCTTGTAAGAGACTCGATGGTGGATAAATATATGTTTTGCTGATTCACAATCTTCTCTACAAAGTGCACACCATTTAGGCTTTAGAGACATGAATGGCCTACATAGTTGAATCATGTCCATGGTATTGACTCAATCAAGAGCCACAATCCACAAGAAAGCTTTCACCCGTGTAGGCAAAGGAGGTTTCCAAATTTTTTAGGAAGGGAATGACTTATTAGAAGATAGGCCCAACCATAGTTACCAAAGCGAGAAGTGAGGCTTAATAAATCTTTTGGAAACGAGAAGTGAAAAATGATAATAAAATAACTAACAACAATCCACAATATAATAAAGTGAATAAACTAAATAAAGTGCTAAAAAACCTAAAAGTTATACTATGTAACAAAAAATCATGACATATAAATCAATATGCAAACCACTTGTTATTAGTATGGCCATAGATAGATAGATAGATAGATAGATAGATAGTGTGAGATTTCCAAGATAGTGGCAGAGATTCCCTGTTAAACGTGGGCCTTAACAAAAAAAAAAAAAAAAGATATAAACAAATAACGAAAGCAAGAATCCAAATCTAGAAAATATGGGGTGGAGGTGAAAAATGACCAAAATACCACTGATCGTGCTTCAGAAAATTCAGTACTTTTACAGGGTGAATCTTAGGTCTATCAAGTACCATTGTTCCAAATTTCACAAATTTCGGATAAGATTTAATATATGTTTTTATATAAGAAAATTGTTGTTGTAGGGTTTGTTCAAGAAACCAGAAAATTGTAGGGAAAAAACGATTCAAGAATGATGTGAACACAATGAAAGAATTCAAGAAACCAATATAGATGAAAACTAGACTGAAGTAGCAAAGAAACTCTAAAGAAAAATTACACAAAGAAGGGATCTAGGTTGGATTTTAAGTTTACGTTCAAGAAAACCCAACAAAAATAAATCTTGAAAGGTTCTTGATGATTCTCGATATTTCTTGGTAATTCTTTAATTCAAGAATTAAATTTAAAAAATTTAAATCAACAAATCAGCAAGCAAGAGTAATAATAATAATAATAAAAAGAATCAAGAAAGATTAGTAAGAATCAAAAAGGAAGAGAAACAATGAAAGAAGAAGAAATCGAGGGGAAGAGAAGGGAGAACAAATTAGAAGAGAGAGAAAGATGTGTCTTGAGATGAGAGAGAGAGAAGAGTACCAACTCAAAATCATGGACTCCCCAAAACCCAAATTCTTTATTCCAATACATCAAAATTGATTACAACATAATGTTCCATTCTATTTAAACTTACCCACTCTAATTCCTAACCCAATTAAGATTCCAACTTCTAATTTTGCACTTAAGACCTTAAACTTAACTAATTACAAAGACACTTATTAATAACTCCTAACTACCCTTTCCAAGGCCGTTAGGGCATGGTTACAAAAGAACACAACCTAAACTAAATAAATCCCAAGCAACATAACCCTAAAACATTCTGGAAACAACCCTAAAACAAATAGAAACCCAACATAAGAACTAGAAACAACCCTCCAAAATAAATTTAAATATACTAACCCTAAAGTTTTTTTATAATTCCTCAAATACTTTCACATTCAATCTACAATGTCTTCCATTGCTTACATGGCCCCTTTCCAGTTGGTTTGGGCTTAGGCCTCCAGAGAAGATAAACCCTTTCTATCCAATTCAACGTTACTGCATCAATTCTCCTCTTCATAAAAGAACTCAACCCCATTGAGTTTGGGGGTGGACCAAGGACCCCGTCTCCTCCATAAGGTACGTGCTTGAGTAAAACTATCCATTGCACCTAACATGTGTCTGGAAAATACTGCTCCTGTGCCAGTCTTCATCTGTGATGTAGGATATCCAAGAGATGAATTCCTCCAAGGTAAAGGATGATTTCAAAGAACAAGAAATAGAGAAATACCCATATTAACCGTGAGGGATTGGAGGAGATACCGGCCATACGACATCTAAGCAATTCTCAAATCTTTATTTCAGCAAAAACTGGCTGTATAAGAGGTCATACAACCTATTTATAATAAATATATAAAAAACAAAATTGGCCCAAAATAGATATCCCCCTTATACTGTCAGCCAAAACTCAGAAGAATTCTAAAAAAATTCATAAAAATTCCTAAAACAGTCCTAAACTATTTTAAATTAATCTAAATTCCTCTCTATGGCTCATATGGCCTTATTACATCAATCCCATTGCTAAAACCTTCCTAAAGTAGAAAGAAAACACTAAAAATAAAGCCTAAAACTGTGGCTACATATAGTTCACTTGATCTTCTTCAAAAACTTGGTCTTTGGCTTCTATAAAGGCTTGTACTTTTCAATCCATTGAAGAGCTGCCTCATCAATCTACCTAAACAGCTTGTATGGTCAATATTGGTTGTAATACATACATGGCCGGATCATCATCATCCTCATGCTAATCATCCTCTAAAGCCTGCTCCGCCATAAGGACAAAAGTTTGACGTGGCACATATACCTCCTTTACAATCTCATCACTCATAGGTTGCCTGCTAGAAAGACTTACGTAGGACAAGACTTCCAAGTAAAAGAAAAGGAGATGAGAAAAAAGAAAAATATTATGAGAAAGTAAATAAGAGAGAAGATAGGAGATCGCAAGGAAGAAGAGAGACAAAATAGGAGAAAGAATAAGAGACGTGGGGGTGAGATAGGAGAGAGATAGAGGGAGGAGTCACAAACTCAACTCACGCCTATAGAGAGATAGGGGCCCACAGCCACACACAAAATCACACTATTTTTTTTGTAATTCATAATGCACTATTTTATTCAGTCGTTGAGGTGCCTTTAAATAGGCATTACAATGCTTTAAAAAAAAAAAGATCTGAATCTAATCAAATCTCTTAGACTTTAGGACTCTTACTTATAAAAGACTCGTACTTAAATAAAAATTCCCTAAACAACTTAACTTTCACAAGAAATAACATTCCCACAAAAGAAAGAATCCTAGGAAGCTATAACTCTTGGTTGTCGACCAAAGCATTGAGCCCCACAAGGATTCTTAAATAATTGTAAGATTTATTCCTAAAAAAGGTGAATGACAACTTGCTCTGTGTGGGCTCCTCTAGATCTCAAAATATTTCCAAAATATTAGAGATTATTGAGGCTATTGACCAGCTCCATATGTGGGACCCATTGTTGACTTTTGAGTCACAAGAAGACAAACCATGTATTGAATGACCAGCCACTTTGTGGGGCCAATTGACTGATGTGGCAACCCCTTAAAGGAACAAAAATACCCTTAGACATGTGTTGTAAAACCAAGACTTACACACTCTTATAAACTTAATAAAAGAATACTCTTAAGACTTTTATAAATTTCTAATAAACTCCCTCCCATCGCTCTATGACATTATTACATGAAAATTCTCCATAAAGATAAAATAATTTACATGTACTTGAAATGTTCTCTCTTTTGAGGAGGCACATAACATAGTATCTTCACTGTGACTGCATTATTCTCCCGAGGTGGGGAGAAATTCGACCTCGAATTTAATAGAATCCACTCGCCGTCATTGCTACCATAAGATGAACGATAAGGGCTCTGCAAGATAGGTGACGAATAAGGCGGAGAACCAAGAATAGATTTCGAACACAAACCAATAAGCATGGTTGAAGGGTGCCTCTTTGCTTTGGATCTTATGGGGAGCTTCTCACACCTCAGCAACTTTTTAAACTCGGGTCTTACATTTGATCGAATGGGATCATCCGCACCTCTTTGCAAATTAGTGCTTATGAACTTAATTGGATGCATGGCTAGTGGTGGGGGATTGATTGAGGATAGACACATCACAACATTCTTGTACTTGTTAATTGTTGGCCTCATGCTTAGGGTAGTTGTTGATGAGATAGAAGCAGATGGAGCTGATGTAGGCCCTAAAAGGTCAAATTTTATTGCTTCCAAAGTGTCCATTATAAAATCCAAACGAGCCACAATTGAATCCATAATGCAACCCAAATCCTGATTCTTTTCCCTAATCACCTAGCGATTATGAACAAGTTGGGAAAGAATATAAGCTTTGGTAGGAACCATAATGTGAAACTATCAATTAGGTAGGAGAAAGACGGACACCAGCTAGATAAGAATTAACTGGAAGCTCGCTCTGATACCAAATCTAACGCAGGACAAGACTTCCATGAAGGAGATGAGAAAGAATAAGAAGATTATGAGAAAGAAAACAAGAGAGAAGATAGGAAATCGTAGAGAAGAAAAGAGACAAAAGAGGAGAAAGAAGAAGAGGAGACGTGGGGGTAAGATAGGAGAGAGAGAGAGAGAGAGAGAGAGAGATTAAAGGGAGGAGTCACAGACTCAACTCACGTCTATAGAGAGAGATAGGGGCCCACGGCCACACACAAAATCACACTTTTTTTTTGTAATTCATAATGCATTGTTTTATTCAGTCGATGGCGTGTCTTTAAATAGGCATTACAATGTTTAAAAAAAAAAAAACCTAATTTAATTAAATCTCCTAGACACTAGGACTCTTACTTATAAAAGACTCCTACTTTAATAAAAATTCCCTAAACAACTTGACTTCTACAACAAGTAAAATTCCCACAAAAGAAAGAATCCTAGGAAGCTATAACTCTTGGTTGTTGACCAAAGCATTGAACCCCACAAGGATTCTTAAATAAGTGCAAGATTTATTTCTAACTAAGGTGGATGACGACTAGCTTTATGTGGGCTCCTCTAGATCTCAAAATATCTCCAAAATATTAGAAATTATTGAGGCTGTCAACCAGCTCCATATATAGGGCCCATTGTTGACTTTTAAGTCACAATAAGATAAACCATGAGCTAGATGACCCTCCACTTTATGGGGCTCATTGGTTGATGTGGCAACCCCTTAAAGGTACAAAAATACCCTTAGGCATGTGCTGTACGACCAACACTTTAACACTCCTAGAAACTTAATAAAAGAACACTCTTATGATTTCTATAAATTTCTTATAACTCCCTCCCATGGCGGTATGACCTTATTACATGAAAATTCCCCATAAAAATAAAATAATTTACATGTACTTGAAACATATTTTCTTTTGAGGAGACACGTAAAATAGTCTCTTCACTGCGGCTACATTAAAGACTCATGACTCGCTACGGACATTGTGGAGCAATGTGACCACAACTGCCGCATTGATAACATGGTCCTCTGCCATTCTGCATAGATCCATCTGGGCTTCGGACTTGGGAAGGTGAAAGGGTCTTGACTGGTTTGGAGGATGTTGAAGTGATGCAACTAGATTGTGGCTTACTAGCTGCCCTACTTTGACTATCAACTCATGGAGAACTCTCTGAGAAAGGTCGCCAGAAAGGAACTCTCTTCGAGTTCTCCTCCACTTGGTACATGATGTGAACAACATCATCAAGTGTAGGTACACGGTTATAATTCAAATCAGTTGCAATCTGGGTCTCCAATCTACACCAATACATGAAAACCATGATATCATCATCCCACATGGACTTTGCATTGGTAGCCAAGTGGTAAAATATGCTTGTGTACTCAACTTTCATAGTACCCTACTGGAGCTATGTAAGCTGAAGATGTACTCGCTACCTAAAGCCTAGTGGCTCAAACTTCTCTTTATTGTTGCCTTCAAGTCTTCCTAGATTTGAAATGTGCCCAAGCGCCTACGCTCTTCCTAAAAATTGTCTCACCACATCCTGACAGTTTTCTTCTACTTGGCCTCTACAAATTGAGCCTCTTACCTTCAGGAATATCATGCAAGACTCAATACTGTGCAGCCAATCAAGAAAAATATCTAAATTGTGCTCACCAAAAACATATGGTAAATCTAGGCGTGTGCTCCTATCAAGCTCATGGTGGACTGCACTATGCTTGGTAAAATCTCTCTGGAGTGGAAATAACTCATGCTGGTACTAATGAAAAGGTGTACAAATTTGCACACAATTTGCTTGTCCTGGAGGGGGTTATGTATTTGAAGCTTCCACGGCCGAGATTGGTAAAATTTTTTTATGAGTAATAAAGAATTTATATAAGTAACAATAATAATAAGAAAGCATACAAAGAAGCCAACCAATACAAACATCCACAACACCCCAAAAACCATAAAACTACACTACATCAGCAATCAGGCATAGAGTCCCCAACAAAACATATGAGATTGCTAAACGCTCCACTTAGCATTCCTATCGACCAAGGAATTTTGGGCACGAGGAACATGATGAATTTCAGCATCCAGCTCCTTAATAAGAGACTTGATCTCCAATAGGAAATGATGCAACCTCTACGAACACCCCTTACCACCTCTTCCCCCACGAAATCACTGATAAAGAGACCCCTTCCACAATACACCCATTGATCCCCTTACTTTTTGTCAGTTTTAAGCCTTTCAGCAACCCCACGATTTCAGCATGAATATCATCACAATGCCTTAACGGCCCTCCATTGACCTTGGTGACATTCACATAAGCATCCCGTATAGCACACCTAAATGTAGCCTAACCGGGATTACCAAAGGAAGCACCATCACAGTTCACCTTATATCTCCCCAATTCTGGAGGAATCCAAGGAAGGGAGGGAACATGCTTGACCCCATTATAACTCATGATGCAAGACACCCAATCCCGAGCCATATCATTTATAGAGCAGTTCTTGAACTCCTTATTGACAAGGACCCACGAGCTTATCTCACAAACAATAGAATCTATGACCGCCCACTCACCTGAAATTGTCTTCGAAAACTCGACAATTTCTCTCCTTCCAAATTCCCCACACCACACTTGGAAGAATAGCTTCGGCAAACAATTTATTCCGACCACCTTTCACCCCTCTACTTTATTGGTAGAACAAACCTTCCACTAACTCCGGCATAACAAAGAGAAGGGAAAGCACCATTTTGAAATAGTTCTACACTTTATAAGCATAAACACAATGGATAAAAATATGATTTCCAGATTCTTCATCTTTCTTGCAAAGGGGGAACATTAAAGGGGAGATTTACATAAATGGCCTTCTTCTTTGAAGCACCTCCATAGTATTTTTCCGACCTAGAAAGGCAATCCAAGAGAATGCCTTTACTCTAGGAGGCGCCGCTGAATTCCAAAGATTGGACATCGAAACTTTAGAGCTCATAAGTTGGTCTTCGGACAAAATAGAGAAGGATTTGGAAGAGAAAACACCATTTAGGGAGGGAGACCAAATGCGAGCATCACTGCTAACAAAAACCAAAAGAAGATCATTCATAAGATTTTCCACAATGGGGATCTCCCACTCAAAAGGGTATCTAGTGAAAGGGAGATTCCAACCAAGGGCTCCATTACCATGCGATAAAACCTTAGCCACCTTAGCTTCTTTGAATAAGACAATGTGATAGAAATGGGGAAAAGTCACTTCAAGAGTAGTGTCCCCCCACCATAAATCCTTCCAAAACCAAATTTTTAATCCATTACCAAGAAGGAAACAAGTCTGGGGATAGAAAAAATGACTAGGGGGAGGGCATGGGCTGGGCCGGGTCGAACCCAGCCCAAGCTAGGCCCGACAAGGGCCCAAGGCCCAAACTTTTATTTAGGGCTGGGCTTAGGCTTACCTCCGCCCGGCCCGAGACCTGAACTTTTACACATATAGTATAAATGTATTAACTTTTACATATATAACATATATATATATATATATTATATATAATATATCAAGTATTTTAAAATTATCAATATTACATAGCTTAGTTGATAAAAATGGTTTTTTACAATAGGTATTGGGTTCAAGTCCTGGTGAAATCAATGATATTTTTTAAGCTTTTTAAAACTAGTAAAATTTTGTAGTTTAATTAGTTAAAGCATTAGTTATTACATGATAGGTCTAGAGTTCAAACCTACATCTCAACATTAAATTTTTTTGAAATTCATGGGCCGGCCTAAAGTTTGGCCCGAGGCTCGATCAATTAATTAGGGCCGGGCCCGAGCCTAAGTTTATTAAAAAATTACAAGTCCAAGCCCCGGCTTGAGCCTGGACTATAATTATAGGGCCAGGTTTAGGCCTACCAAGGCCCGACTCAAGCCCAGCCCATGCCCACTCCTAAAGACCGACCTGGCTTATATGCCTCTAGCAAAGAGAATGATTACAAATGAGGTGTTGATTACAGTCCTACTCGTTATCGTCAATCCTGTATCTGCTTCAAATGATGGAATGTCATAAACTCTCTTGCTCCATTGAGAATCGCTAAAGCCACTTACCCAGTAACACCATATTTCTCTCCTTAATTCAACCCAATCCAAGACCCCCAAACTCCTTCAGCTTCACCACCACCTCCCATTTAACTAAATGATCTTTCTTTTGACTTCCCCCCTCCCACAGAAAATCCCTATGATATTTTTCGATCACATCTACAACTTTCTTCAGGACTTTATACATAGACATGAAATATACCGGGAGATTGGATAAAGCCCCTTTGATCAAAGTAATACGCCCTCCTAGAGAGATGTAGGATCTTTTCTAACAAGCAAGCTTCTTAGAAACCTTTTCCACCACCGGGTCCCAAAAAGTCACCGCCCTCGGATTCCCCCCAAGCGGCATTCCTAAATATTTTATCAACCACTTTCCAACCATACACCCTAGGATCTTCACAAAATCTGAAGAGATAACTCTTCTCTCCAATCCCCACTAAGCAAGTCTTGAACAAGCTCACCTTTAATCCAGAGATCACTTGGAAGATCTTCAAACATAACTCCATTCATTTGAAGTTATCTTTTTCCGTCTCGAGGAACAAAATTGTGTCATCAACAAACTGAAGATGAGTCATCATGATTCTATCATCACCAATACCAAATCCTTCCACAAGCCTAGCTTCTTTGGCCTTTTTGATAATCGCACTAAAACCATCCACCACAAGGGAGAAGAGAAACGAAGAAAGAGAATCCCCTTGGCGAGGACCCCTAGTGGCTTTGAAAAACCTTTTAGAGGTTTCATTCATAAGAATCGGGAAATACGGCTCAATAATACATCCTTTCATCCAAGAAATCCATTTTTCCACAAATTTTTTTTCCAAAGAACCCAAAAAAGAAAGTCGCAATAAACCTTATCATAGGCTTTTTCCATGTCAATCTCACAAACCACCCATTTACTTCTCGTCCTTCTCATCGAATCCACACATTCATTTGCACTAAGAACACTATCCAGGATTTGCCTCTACTGAATGAACGCACTATAGTGATTTCTCTAAAACTTCTTTTGTGAAGTTTTGGAATTGGAGGTATAATTTATTGAACACAACTACAAGTTTGTTAATTGAGTCCTTTATAGTTCTCACTTCAGCTTGCACACCATCTACCCTAGTTAATAACTGAGTCACATCTCTCTAAGTAGCCTCAATCTCTAAGGCATTCTTATCCACCTTTGTAGAAAAGGTGTTGTTGGTTACCATGATTAGGAATTGAATAAAAACTCATGGATTGTAATACAAAATTTGGGGATTTGGATAAGAATCTAAAATTGCAGGTTCTTGCTCAAAAGATTTAGGGTTTTGGATCCCTTTAGAAAACTCCAAAAATTTTAGGGTTTGGAAAAATCCAAAAGAGAAACTTAGAGACTTCTCACAAATTTTATGGTTTTTCCAAAATCTCCAGGGTTTAACTCTGATACCAATTTGATGCAAGACTATCAAGATAGCGGCAGTGATTCCTTGCTAAGTGTGAGTCTTAACAAAAACAAAACAAGGAATGAAACAAATAATGAAAACAAGAATCCAAATCTGAAAAATCTGGGACAAAGGTGAAAATGACCAAAATACCCCTGGTCATACATCAGAAAATTTTGTGCTTTTGTAGGATGAATCTTAGGTCTATAAAGTACCACTGTTCCAAATTTCACAAAATTTAGATAAGATTTGACGTATGATTTTATATAAGAAAGTTCTTACAGGGTTGTTCAAGAAACCAGAAAATTGTAGGGGGAAAACGATTCAAGAACGATGCGAACTCAAAGAAAGAATTCAAAAAACCAATATCGATGGAAACGAGAATGAAGTATCAATGAAACCCAAAAGAAAAATTACACAAAGAAGGGATCTAGGTCGGATATTAAGTTTAAGTTCAAGAAAACCCAACAAGAATGAATCTTGAAAGGTTCTTGATGATTCTTGATATTTCTTGGTGATTCTTTAATTCGAGAATTAAATTTAATAAATTTAAATCAAGAAATTAGCAAGCAAGAGTAATAATCAAAACACAAGAATCAAGAAAGATTAATAAGAATCAAGAAAGAAAGAGAAAGAATGAAAGAAATCGTGGGAAAGAGAATGGATAATAGATTAGAAGAGAGAAAGATATGTTGTGAGATGAGAGAGAAAAGAGTAGGGCGGCCCAGTGCACGAGGCTCCCGCTAACGCGGGGTCTGGGGAGGTCCAGTCCAAAATTGTGGATTCCAAAAAACCAAAATACTTTATGTCAATATGTCAAAACTGATTACAACCTAATGTTCCATTCTATCTATACTTACCTAATACCCACTCTTATTCCTAACCCAATTAGGACTCCAACTTCTAATTTTGCACTTAAGATCTTAGACTTAAACTAATTACAAATACTCCTATTAATAACTCTCAACTACCCTTTCTAAAGCCTTTAGGGCCTGATTACAAAAGAACACAACCTAAACTATATAATTTCAAACAAAAGAACCCTAAAACATTCTGGAAACAACCCTAAAACAAACAAAAACCCAAAATAAGAACTAGAAACAACAATAAAATAAAATAAACTCAAATAAACTAATCCTAAAGCTTTCTATAATTCCTCAAATTGTTTCACATTCAATCTACAATGTCTTCCATTGCCCATTTCCAGTGGTTTGGGCTTAGGCCTCCAAAGAGGATATAAACCCTTTCTAGCAAATTCAGGGTTGCTGCATCACTAACATCTTAGAGTCAAACTATAGAAGACCTTGGATAAAAACCATTAGATTTGAATATTTTTGTTGGATTGGAAAAAAATAATATAAACAATAATTTTTCTACAAATCATTACTAAATCTCGTAGATAATATTTTATTCAATGGTAACAACATATGATTTAGATTCAATAAAATAAAATATTGTTTCTTGAATAGCTTCTGTCAAATTTTCCAACGTTTCTAATAGCTTCTCCAGAGGCTTCCACTCATTTCCCTAAATAGCTTCAACTTGTTTCACCGCACTTCCCAAACATGGGAAGTGGAATCGATTTATCTTCTCAAATGAGCTTTCTTGGAAGCGAGCTTCCCATCTTGTACCAAGTTTCCTTGCAACAATGGGCCCAACACTAGAACCGAAAAGAAAGACTTTGAAGAGAATTTTCTGGAAGACTCGATAACCCAAATCCTCTTGTCAAGCTCAAACAACAAAACATAAATTTCATTAAGACTAGGAAGAAGGTTCCCCAATAGATCTACTTCCCAATCAAAAAGGTCCTTATAGAAAGTTAAATTCCAAAATGCGCCGGAATTAGAACTAGAGATTACTTCATGAAAGAACATATTCTTTTGATTTGAAATATGGAACAACCTAGGGAAGAGAGACGAAAGACTTTGGTCGCCCCACCAAAGGTCCTTTCAAAATTTAATAAACCTTCTATCACCAATTGTGAGTCTCACATGGGGAGAAAATACTAGGAAGACAAGAATGATATGTTTCCAACACAAAGATATTGATGGAGAAGGTCTAAAATTACAATCTCATCCATTAGAACTTAGAAGCCATTCCATATTTACTAAGGATTATGGAGTGTCATAAACAACCACGGTCACTATAAAATCTCTAAAGCCATTTCCCGAGAAGCACCACATTCCTTGCTTTGAGGTTACCCATACCCAAGCCTCCTTTAGATCTTGGCTTACCAACCTCAAACCAGTTAACAAGGTGATCCTTCCTCTAATGTCCACCTTCTAATAAGAAATCTCTCTGGAATTTCCCCAACTTAGAAAAAATAATGGCAGGCATTTTAAATAGCGACATGTAGTAAACAGGCTCATTGTACAATCCCACCTTAATTAGAGTGATTCTACCCCCCAATGATATAGATAGGATTTCTTCCAACCAACCGACTTCTTTTGCACCTGTTCTACAACCAGATCCCAAAAGGAAATAGATCTAGGAGAACCATCCAAGGGAAGTCCCAAGTACTTTAAGGGGCATACTTCCACTTTGCAGCCCCTGATTTCTACAAAGATACAATAGGAAATGTGAACACTGAGCATCCATTAAGCACCATTTTATGTGACTGCAACACAAACAGTGAAATATAAAGAGACAGACCTAAGAATGTAATCCCAAATAAAGCAGGCACACCATCTGAAGAGAGTAGAAATTGAATGGTTTTTTTATTATCAACCGGTCTAGCATTCAATTTATAAAAAGAAAAACAGTGGAAGCAGATAAACGAACCTGCAGTAGGAAAACATGCAGCTGAGGATGAGAACTTGGATCAATTGTGACTTCAAAAAGTGGAATGAAGACATTATCTAAAATATTCTGAAAGGATGTCACGATGCCCATTTTTCGGTACACATTGTATAACCGTGGTAGCTGAAACAAATTAGTAAAAAGTGAAAAAAGAGTAAGCAGAAAATACTAATTGACAAGAATCAAGCTTACAGAAAATTCCAACACAAATAAGCAAAAGACTAAAAAAAGCTGAGGCATTGGTAAAAATACTATATAAATGCAAATCTCAGGGTAATCATAATAGTTTCAAGACCACAAATGGTAATTGATATTATCCTATCACCAATTCTTTTAAGTTTTAACATCTTCACTTTCATTTAGATCTTAATCAACTATTATTCCTATTCATAAAAATAAAAAAAATCAACTATTACTCCTAACCCATTTCCTTTGTTTTCTTATCCTTTGAACCAAAGTTTATAGCCATCAATTTCCTTAATTTTTCCTCCTTTTCATTGTATCAATTGGCTCCATTTTCTTATTCCTCAAAGTTCCCATGTTCCAAGTAAACTAGGTGAATCCTACTTTCATAAGCATTGATTTAGGTAAGTTGAGTTAGCTAATGCTGCAAGATTATAAAGAAACATTCTTCTTTTTATTTTCAATTTAACCGGAAAAGAATTAAAGCCAAGGGGGTAAAGAAATGATTTTGTTTGCCTCATCCTCATCCATTTAGTCTACGTCTCTTGTCCCTACATTTGTTGAGCACAATATTGTAGGGTTTTCTTTTATGAACCAAAGAAATGTGAAGAAGAAGAAGATAACACCTCTCTCTCTCTCTCTTGAGGCGCATGCTCAACTCCTGAAACATGAAAAAAGCATGAATGTCTTTCACACCTCATGTGATGAAGCATGTCCTTTGTTTGTCTGCTCCGTCTTTTGTTAACACTTTCAGGGCATTGTGGGAGCACCTTGCCTCAAGAAGTACGCTCTGAACACTTTTCAAAACATACATACATACATACATACATACATATATACATATATATATATATATATATATATATATATATATATATATATA
>JAOXJP010014474.1:0-17628 GCA_025762735.1 Platanus orientalis | reverse complement strand
TTCTTCTTCCTCTACAAACCCTACCTTAAGCACAAACAAGTAGTTTTCCATTAGTCCCACTTGTTGAACTATCTTCTTGTTTGGCTTTCTGTCAGGAATATGATGTTACTAAACAGTTCATAGCCCAAGGGGCTGGTATAATTTTTTCCCTAGATATCAAATTTGATTCGCTTCAAGTTCTTATAGATGCCATAAATTCTGCTGTCCTTAGTAAGCATGTGAATGAGAAGAATAGATAAGTTTGTTTATCTGTCATTCCCTAAGGCCTTGTCTGTTACAAGATAAACCATGGGAAAAGGAGGCATACTTTAACCCCACTTTCATGCTGTTTGATGAATGGGGATACCAGATGGGAAAACTTGGTAAAACTACCTAAGGTGTTGAACCTTTCCCATGTTTTCCCATTTCTTCATATATTTGTTCATTCACCTATTTCTACCAAAATGATGGGAATAAGAGGGAAGGGAAGGGAGGAAATGAACAATGTCTTTTTTTTTTCCCTTTCTTTCCTTTTTAAGGTGGTTTTACTTTTCCCTTATTTTTCCATGATTACAATTATGCAAAACAATTGGGTTAATAAAATGGAAGAACAAACTTTTTTTTTTTACCATATTTTTCAAGTTCGATAGTTAGGAACAGAGGAAGACTATTTTGTTGATTTTGGAGATATTTCAATAAGGGAACCTAGTGAACTTCCTAGAATAGCCCCTGGAAGTTTATCGTTGTAATCACTATGATGTCACATCAACATGAATTTGTGAGTGATAGAGTTTCATGAAAAATACAATCTAGATGTGTTTGTTGATTGAATTCTTTGCCTAAACATTTTCTTTGGCCGGAAGGCCAAAAGATACAGTTTACAATTGCAAAGTTGAATGGTCTAATTATGATTTGATTGATGACCACCTCAAGGATCAATTGTGAATCAGGAGGACTAAGAGAGGTTAGAACTTGGAATGAGATGGAGTATTTAAAGGATTTGATTTCTGCCTTTTGATTTCAAGCAGCATGTGCACATTCAGTTCCGAAGACTACATAATACATTGTTGGGGTAGTAGCCATAAATTCTATGAGTTGGCTACATGTGCTGAATTTGAATATGATGAAGAGTTCCTAGTTGCTATGTGATGCAGCACAACTCACAAGGACATACCCACTATGGCTTTACATCAAACACTTAGTAGGCACACAACAAATCCAAATGGGCGTTAACAGTGCCCATATGATAACCGTAGTGATGAGGACACCAGGTCCAGGGGTGCTTTTCAGACTTACCAGAGATGCCACATGAGAACTGGACCATTACTTTGGTTCCAGTAGGGGCCCACATGCTGCTCGAGACATTTTTAGTCTTGTTTAGGATTTATTTTCATTAGTAGTAGTGTTTCTTTTATTTGGCTACACATTATTTGTGTCACTTATAGGGGGTACATTTATGTGAGGGTATTTTTGTTTAGGATTGTCTGACAGAGGGTTTTTATGTTAGGGGTGTATTTTGATATAAACATGGGTGTTTAGGGGTATTTTGGTTCACAAGACCCTATTTTGTATTAAACTTAGCCATTGGAGTCTATATAAGAGACTCACACGACCATGTTTCTCTATGATGAAATAAACTCAAGTTTTGAAAACAGTTTGCTCTCTTTTTCTTCCTTAACATGAAGACTTGAAGCACAAAACCTTGGAAAGGGACCTTGGTTCGCCAAGTAATCCCATAGGTAGAGGCCTATCCCTTTTATATCTTGAGGGTTATCAAGATTTTCCATTCAATTCGTTTTTCTATTTTTTTTTATAATTTTTTTATGTGATTTTCTATTCACCAACTCTACCTCCGCTTGAAGATTTCATCATTGACGATTTGTTACTTGGAGTTTTGAAGATCCGTCAGTTGCAACGCATTCCTAACTCGAAGACGGACCAAAAGGTACCAACTTCCGACATTTTCCGGTCGTTGGCAAGTCGGAAAGTCTGTCTGGACAGAATACTTGTAGAGTTACAAAATTAATGATTTTTCTTAAATTTTTTTGGGCTACTATGCAAGTTTTGTTGATATATTCCAATAGGAATCATCGAAAGGGGTATGTTTCTGAGGTTTGGAAGCATTTAGAGGAGTTTTGAAACAGCGACAACAAGTTTGGTGTTTTCTTGCGCTCATGGCTAATACATTCTAGTGCTAGAAGGGTTTTTTTTTTTTCCAAAAACCCAATTTTGGTCCAACCGAACCAATGAACCAGGTCAGGTAAGTCATAATACAGGTAACCCTAAGAAAAAAATTTTGGTGTGACCAGATTTTGTGTCCCCTAGTTTTTTTACATTAAACTTAGAGCTGATTTTCCTGTATCTTTTGCATTGATTTAAGTTTAAGCTTAGTCTTATTTCATTTGTATTTTATTGGCTTAGTTTCGCATGCTTAGTATAACTTTGTTATTTATTTGATGCTCTCATCACATGGTATAAGCAAGAATCTTGGTTATATTTTTACGCTTCTTGTTATCTAAACTTGATCTCCAAGCACACACTTCACCCAACTACATGCATGCTGCATTAGATTTGGTATCAGAGCTAGGTTTAGGGTATTAGTCACCCTGAGGTTGCACTTTAAGTATAGTTTTGCATAGTAGGTTAGTTTTTTATTTTTATTTTTTGCATTTCATACATTGTATTGCATTCCATTATACTTTCTTTAGTGTTTTAGGCATTCTCTTAGGGAGTTTAAAGTGTGACTATCCTATATCCTTTGGTATATGCCTATTAGGTTCGGACTTGATTATTATATCAAAATGTCCCTAGGAGAAAGAACTAGCTCCTAACTTACTAAGGACCCAACCTTAGGGACTTAACAGAAAAAGTGGATATGTTGGTTCGAGCCATGAAAGTCTGTAGAGGGTTGGTTCCTTGTATCATGAGGGATTTCAGAGGGGGAACGGATTAAGAGATCGTAGAGACCTCGAAGAGACAACCTTAAAGTCAACGAGGGTTGAGGTGTCCACCTTTGATGGGCATTTAGATCCTAAGTAGTTCTTGGACTAGATTCGAGGGATGGACCAGTACTTTGACTGGTATGATATCTCCCCTCACGTGTAAGTTAAATTTGCTAGGATGAAGCTAGTTGGGTTAGCTCAGCTTTACTGGGAGTCAATTGAGCAATAGATTTATTGGAGACGTGAAAAACATTACTAGTTGGACAGACATGCATGATACACTCAAAAAGAAGTACATGCCATGTTATTATCGTATTAGACTTCTTGAGCAATACAACGTAGTCCGCTAAGGTTCATCTAGTGTAACAGACTACATCATGAGGTTTGATGATAATAGGTTGAGATGTGGAGTCCGTGAGAGTCCTGAGACAACCATCATTAGATCTAAAGAAGAGTTTAGACCTGAGATACAAAAAGAACTCCGTCTTTACTATATCATCACTTTAGAGGAGGCTTATAGACTAGTCCAGGACATGGAAATGTGCGTGATTCTTTTTGCTTCACATTTTATAGATCCGAGGTGTGAGGATGTTAGGCCAAGAGTCTCCACTGGTGGACAACCACTCATACCAGGTCCTAGCACCTCTAGACTTGACCTACTCCTATGCAGGAGAAGGATGTGACTGAGGGTTTACCTATAGTAGACCCTGAACAGTGTCCTAGTAAGATAGAACATTCTTTGCTTATAAAAGACACTGTGCATCAGGATGAGCCAGAAAAGGATTAGTCATTAGATGGAGTGAGAGTTGATGAACTAAATGAACCTCTTGTAATGGAACTATCTAGTGATGATGAGGGAGGAGAACCTCAGGAGGTTGACTAGGAGATTCAGGGAGTTCAGGAGAGTGCATTTGTAGAGGCCTTAATGTCTATTTTTATTGTACCTAACCCTGACCATGATACTGAGCAGGAGATTCTTAAGATCCAAGCGGTTCAGGTGAGTATACCCATAGCGATTCTGGTGTTGTGACTTATTGTGCTTGCACCTGACCCTATCTCAAACATTTTGTTGGGTCTTTGACTTGAGAGAGAATCACTTGTGCCTAGAGTACACACATTCTTTGAGAAAGTGGTTCATATCCCTAGTGTATTTATTTCCCTCGTGCCTATTTGAGACTTAATTGTTAAGCATGTCTGGAAGGCACTATGAAAGATGGGTACATTAGTTAGACACTTGTCACGTGATTACCATCCACCTACTGATGGGTTACTTGTAGTGGTAATCAAGAGTCATGGTCCTTTATTGAGCCTAGAGATTTTACTGAGATGTCTGGTTGGTGAGAACCTCAGGGCATGGGATAGTGTTTTGTCCATAATAGAGTTTGCATCCCATCGTCCATCAGAGTCTGCATTTGCATCTCATATTCATGCATTACACTAGGAGATTAGGCTTAAGATTGCCATGAGCAGTGAGAGGTATAAACAGTTGACTGATTTGCACCGTGTGCTCCGGGAGTTTCAGGTGGATGACTCTGTTATGGTTAGATTCTGTCCTAAGCGGCTTCCTATGAGGGTTGCGCGGAAATTGCATGCCAGAAGCTCCGGGCCATATAAAATATTAAATAAAATTGGATTTATTGCTTATATTTTAGACATTCCTACTAGTTTAGGGATTAGCTCTACTTTTAATGTAAAGGATCTAGTTCCCTACTATGGCCATTCTACCTTTGTTTTTTAGCCCTATGCAGATATCCAGGTCTCAGATCATCAGTCTTCTCAGCTAGTGTCACCAACGCCACTAGTTACTATACAGAGAAAGGGGATTTAGTCTATTCTAGATGATCAGATCATTTCTACTCAATGGAGAGGTTATCAAAGATACATCGTTAAGTGGAAAGGCCGTCTAGATATCGATAGTACTTGGCTGATAGAGAGTGAGCTTCAGCGGATTGACCCTGACATTCTGGAGCTGTATCGCAACCATTTATCGTCACAGATGACTCTTTCCTAGGAGGGGAGAGTTGATGAGGACATCAGGTCCAGGGGTGCTTTCCAAACTTACCAGAGATTCTGTAGGAGAGCTGAACCATTACTTCAGTTCCAGTAGGGGTCCATGTGTTGTGCCACAGGCTCGGGACATTTTTTTAGTCTTGTTTAGGATTTATTTTCATTAGTAGTAGTGTTTCTTTTATTTAGCTACACATTATTTGTGTCTCTTGTAGGGAGGTACATTTATGTGAGGGTATTTCTGTCTAGGATTGTCTGACAGAGGGGTTTTATGTCTTTTTCTATGCTACGAGTACATTTTAATATACACATAGGTATTTAGGGGTATTTCGGTCTACATGACCCTATTTGGTATTGAACCTAGCCATGGGAGTCTATATAAGAGATTCACATGACCAAATTTATTTATGATGAAATAAACTCAAGTTTTGAAAACAATTTGCTCTCTTCTTTCTCCTTTGCGTGAAGACTTGAAGCACAAAACCCTGGAAAATGACTTTGGTTCGTTAAGTTTAACACCATTGGTGGATGCCTATCCCTTTTATATCTTAAGGGTTATGAAGATTTTTCATTCCCTTCGTTTTTCTATTTTTTTAATAATTTTTTATGTGATTTTCTGTTCACTAACTCTACCTCTGCTCGGAGATTTCATCATCGACGATTCGTTGAAGTTTTCAAGATCCGTCAGTTGCAGTGCGTTCCTAACTCGAAGACGGACCAAAAGGTACCAGCCTCTGACGTTTTCTGGTCCCTGACAAGCCGGAATCTCGTCGAAAAGTCTGTCTGGGTGGAATATGTTTAAAGCCACAAAATCAGTGATTTAAATTTTTTTTTTTTGGGCTATTATGCAAGTTTTGTTGGTATATTCCAATAGGAATCATCAAAAGGGGTTTGTTTATGAGATTTGGAAGTGTTTAGAGGAGTTTTGAAGTGGTGGCAACAAGTTTGGTGTTTTCCTGCTCTCATGGCTGATACATTTTAGCGCTAGAAAAACCAAATTCTTGTCTAACCGAACCAATGAACCAGGTCGGGTGAGTCACAATACAGGTAACCAAAAAAAAAAATTTGGTGTGACCAGATTTCGTATCCCCTAGTCTTTTACATTAAACTTAGTGCTGGTTTTCATGCTTCTTTTGGATTGATTTAAGTTTATGCTTAGTCTTATTTCATTCGTATTTTATTGGCTTAGGTTCGCATGCCTAGTATAACTTTGTTATTTATTTGATGCCCTCGTCACATGATATAAGTAGGAATCTTGGTTATATTTTTACACTTCTTGTTATCTAAACTTGATCTCCAAGCATACACTTCGCCTACCTATATGCATGCTGTATCACGTAGGCTTCAAAGGAACATATGGTAGATTCCCATAACAATTACTAGGATAGAATTCAATTAGGACTTTGATCAAACATGTAGTAAGACTGAGACAATTAGCACTTTCCTGGAGTTCAAAGGATTTGTATCCAGGGTACTACCAGGCTCAGATGTGGTACTAGATTATAAAGTAAAACAGTGAGTATGAATGGAGTTGATTAACATTTAAACCTGGGCTGAAATAATAGTAATTGAGCAGAACTAATAGGGAATTTTTGACGGTTAACAAAGGGGTTTAATTATAGGATTTGCTTCAAGTTTAGAGTTTAGAATACCAAGAATCTTGGATTTCCAGAACCTTGAAGTACCTTTTGAAAGGGCCCAGAAATCCACTTGATACCTAGGTCAAAGAGGCTTCAATAGATAGTTTCTGAACAGATTATGAAGATGGATTTGTCACGCTGTCATAAGCTATCAAAGAAGGGTTTTCTTTGAATTGAAATATTGAGGACAGGTCTAGGTTTAGTCCAAGACAGCTGTGGGGTTTAAAACAAACCCATAAATTTCCAGATCAAGAGTAATAGAGGCTCAGGTTTAAGATTCAATGTTTCTTTGAAGGATCCAATAAAATCAATGAAGGGAAACAAGAATGGGTCAGCTGCATGTTTTAAAATAGGATTTTCTTGGGTTTCACAAAGGTCAAACAACAAGAGAAACTAAGGAGAAGGGATTGCAGATCTGGACAGCAATCAAGCAAGAAAAATTTGAAGAAGTAGGAGAAGAAGAGGATGAAAAGAAGTAGGAGAATAAGAAGAGATAAGAGGTTGTATTTGTGAGAAATCACCAACTCACTCTCTCGGAAATCACCAATCAAGACTTAAGCAGTCTCTCATTTGAAGTTTGTGGATGATACCATGATTTTCTATGATGCAAATATTAGATAACTGGCTTTTCATAGGTGCATTCTTCATTGCTTTGAAGCGGTGACGGGTTGGAATATTAATTTGGCTAAGAGTGAGATATTCCAGGTTGGGGAAAGTGTGGATATTGATTGTTTGGCATGGGTTTCTTGGGCTGTAAAACTGGTACTTTGCCCTCATCTTATCTGGGGTTGTAAGCTGGTTTGGGAGACGGTGGTTGAGAGGATTGGCTGTCAGCTTGATACTTGGAAAGGCTCTCTTTTATCTAAAGGTGGTAGACTGACTTCGCTAAAGTCTGCACTAGCTTCCATCCTTAACTATTATTTGTCCCTCTTCACCATTTCGCCGTCATTAGTTGCTAAAATTGAGCATTTTTTGCAACTTTTTATGGAATGACTTGGAGGGTCATCATCACTATCATCTTGTAGATTGGAAGACAATTTGTAGGCCTTTGTGGTGTGGGGGTCTGGTTATGAGATTGATTAGAAATCACAATAGGGCCTTATTGGCTAAATGGTTTTGGAGATTTGGGGTTGAGAAAGATTGCTTGTGGTGTAAGGTGGTGGTGGCTAGATTTGGAATGTCATCGGATTGGGAATCTAAGGTGTTGCGTGGGAGACATGGATGTGGGATTTGGAAATCCATTAAAAAGGTTCGTGATGTTTTCTGGAAATTCATTCACTTCAATCTTGGGTCCTGTAGATAGATTAGTTTTTGGGAGGATAAGTGGGCAAGAGAGAATACTATTAAGGACTCGTTTGTGAACCTTTACTCTCTTGCTTCTGACCCCAGGGCTAGGGTGGTGGATTCTTTTGACGTCTTGGGGAATATTTGGTTGCCTAGACTGCGTAGAAACTTAAATGATTAGGAATTGGGTGAGATGTGTGGGTTGCTTAGGTTGGTTTGATGGCATGAAGCCAAATCCCCCCCCCCTTTGAATGATGTGTGGGAATGGACCATTGCTAAAAATGGTAGGTATTCCCAAAGTCTCTTTACAAGGAATTGGGTAGTTTTAGGGCCCTCTCATTTCCTTATAAAGGCATTTGGATTCTGGGTGCCCCCTCAAAGTGTTGTTTTTTCCTTTGGAATGTGTATCTAGATAAAATTCTCACCCTATATCACTTATAGAGTAGATGATGGAATGGAATCTGGAAAACAGATGTGTCTTATGCTTTAAAGAGGAGTTGGTGGACCATCTTTTTGTGCATTGTGATATGACAATTTCGGTTTAGGGCTTCTCTCTCTCCCTAAAATTCCATGGTCTTTTCCTTGCCACTTCTCTGAGTTGATCTCGGGTTGGTGGATTAATGACTTGGAGGGTTTGCCTTTTATCATTTGGTCGTATCTTCCAGGGGCCATTTGTTAGGGGTTGTGGAAAGAAAAGAACTTGAGAATTTTTTAGGACAAGAGTAAGAATTATGAAGTGCTATTTTTATCCATTTACCAGGCTCTTTTTGATTGGTGTTCTGTTAGGGATGATTTTGAGGAAAGGGAGTGGGATTCTTTATGGTATGAGGAGTAGCTTTCTCTGTTTTCTTTTTTCTTTTTTGCTCGGCTTGTATTTTGTTTTTGTTTCTATTTTTTTCACCAGCCTTGTGTTGTGGTTGCCTTTTCAATAAATTCGTCCATTTTATCTCTAAAAAAAAATAAAATAAAAAGAAAGAAGTAAATAAAAACTAATCTAATTGTATGGCTCATCCATGTGGGGTTATCAGCCACTTATTTGGCTAAAAATTGCCTATAAGCAACTCTGTCCAAAAACAATTACTCTAATTCCATCAATATCCTAAACTCTAATAACTTATAAAATATCAAATAAAAGCATAAAACCACTGATAAAAGCCCCTCAATCAGCGACATAAACTCCCAAATGAGTAGCCAAGAACATCCTTCTTGTGTCTTCTTATCCACCTCCATGTGTGGATCTCACCAAGGCCTTGTGTGGGCCCAGTTGGCACCCATGTCTGCATCACTATGTACAAGAACAGGTTAAACCTCAGATTTCTGGTCTTTTCTATCCATATCATTCTTTGGATTGGATAATACTTGAAGAGAGCATGGTTTTGATGGGTTCCTATTGAAGCTAACCCAAGATATGAAATAGTGTGCATGGAGCCTATTCCTACAATTACAATCAAGAATTTAAATTTCGGTTTTAGTGTAAACTCCGCCCGCCATGGAAGTAGAGTTAATTGGTGGAAGTTTAGGAAGTCTATAAAAACATTGTAAAAATCTTTGAAGTTATGGAAACATTATGGACTTTGATGGAAATTTTGGATAAAACTCCAAGAAATGATAGAATAAGCATCATGACACAGTTAGGTGTTGAGATACATGTATTGGGGTAGTATTGTTATTCAGGTATGATATACCTATATATATACTATATACCATACCATATGGTATAGTGGAATATATATATATATAGTCCACTATACCATATGGTATGGTAAATAACGATTTTATTGAAAAGAGAAAAGAAAGCAAAACAACAGCCACAGGCCAGTAGGGCCTAAACCAGAATATCTGGGATTACATTGGATCTAACAACAACCTCGAGATTGGACCCCCATTTGGCTAAGCTATCCACCATCTCATTTTGAGCCCTTGGAATATGACTCAACTTAACATTCAAAAGACCCACCAGCTCAATAATTTCATGAATAAGTTGAAAGTACTTCCAATACCTAAGCAAGCCACCCTTCCCCTACCCAATCACCACCTTGGAATCTCCTTCGATGAGAGAACCACTGGAATTAAGATCCCAAATTTCCGGAAGGCCCATTAAGAGCCCCATAACCTCAGCTTTAGTAGACTTTACCATACCAACCGGTCCCGCAATGGTTCTAGTCACCTCCCATTCAGCATCCTGGATAACATAGCCAAACCCACTAGGGCCTGGGTTACCGAAAGAAGACCCATCAAAGTTCAGCTTGAAAATCCCAATGGGGGGAGGGCACCACCTCAGACTAGAACTTTCTCCCATCAAACAGCCAATGGAAATGCAAGTCTTCTAATCACGAATAAAGTCAGCCATAGAAGACCCATGAAAGTCTTTAGTCACACATAACCAGCCCCCCATTTCGCGAATTATAGAATCAATGACCTCCATAACGGACCGATATTTTCCTTCAAAAATTCTTGAGTTTCTTTCCCTCCACAAATTCCACACCACCGCATGGCTCAGACAACCCCAAAAGTGCCTACCTTTATCCCTTGTCCCGTAGGCTCTCCATGAGGCGAAACAATCTACTAAATTCCTCGGCATCACCCAAAAGATATTGGATTTGTCTAGGAAATAATTCCAAATAGCTCTGGAGAATCTACAATTAAAAAATAAGTGATTCACCGACTCCCCCTCCAGCTTACACAGAACACACCAATACAAGGATAAATTCATAAATGGTCTTCTACGCTGCAAATTGTCCAATGTGTTGATTCGGTTGAGTACCGTAGTCCAGGAAAAGGCTTTGACTCTAGGGGAGATGGGGGGCTTCCAAAGCTTAGAGGACGGGAATGAGGGAACCAAGGGGTTGGGAGGGGAGTGCGTAAGGAGAGCAGACTTAGTTGGAAATAAGCCCGAGGGCTCCAAATCCCATGCTCTTTAGTCTTCAAAGGAGAGGGAGAGGAAAACATTTTTCAAGCTAGACATAAGCTCGCCCACCCATTCAACTTCCCAATCATACAAATTCTTAGAAAATGATAAGCTCCAAGAGATTCCAAAGGGAGAGTAAGAAATGAACTCTGAAACCTTAGCCTCCTTATTGAGAGCCAGACTAAATAGTTTAGGGAAGGAAAAAGAAAGACATTGGTCTTCCCACCAAACATCTTTCCAGAACCGAATAAAGTACCATCTCCCAGAATAAACCTTAGATGGGGAAACATAAAAGGACACAAGGTGATGATGTTTTTCTAAACCAAAGAAAAACGATGGTTGGGGCAAAGGTTGACGTCCCAGCCATACTTGCTTGAAATAATGGAATGCCATAAGCTACCCCGTTCCGTCGAAAATCTCTAAATCCACTTAGCTAGCAGAGTTTTGTTCCTATCTTTTAAACTGCCCACCCCCAAACTTCCACGACTTTTAGGCTGACAACCTCTCTCAATTAACCAACCGATCTTTTCTCGTATCTCCCCCCTGCCAGAGAAAATTCCGCCAATATTTTTCAAGAGTATTTACCACCTTCATTGGCATTTTGAAAAGAGACATGTAATAAACCGGAATATTTGTTATAACCGATTTGATAAGAGTAATGCTCCCTCCCAAAGATATGTAATTCATCTTCCAGTTGGAGTGTTGGACAGCTTCTTATACACCCTTTCCACCATCGGGTCCCAAAAAGCAAGGGATTTTTTAGAGTCCCCCAGAGGCATCCCAAGATAACATCAAAGGCCAATGCTTCACCCTACACCCCATAATCTAAGCAAAGTGACCCAGTTTATCCTCCTCCACTCCTATGCCTACTAACCACGACTTTGAGAAATTAACCTTGAGACCTGAGATCGTCTCAAAAATCTGAAGGATTAATTTTAGATGGTGCACCTGCTCTTCCTCATCCTTATTAAAGCAAATTGTATCATCAGCAAATTGTAAGTAAGTAATCCGAGTGCCCTCTCTCTGCCTTAGCATAAACCCTCGAACAAGGATGATGAGACAACTCTGGACATAAGAGCACTGAAAGTATCCACTATATATATATATATATATATATATATTATCGTATAGAGAGATCACTATCTAATATGATTTCTCCCTATACGAATACCTCTTCCTTTTCTTCTCCTTCTTCTCCCTTTTCTATCTATCTACTTGCAGGTATTAAGTGTTTCCACTTGGTATTAGAGCAAGATGATCATTGGGATACTCTGGCAACCTTATTGCTGACGTCAACAGGCGTAGGTCTGACACTAGCAGGCATATTGTCATAAACATGTCTTTTGGTGTGTGCGTGGGCACGATGGCCTTGAGCGTTGGCACAATGGCAGTTCCATAATTTATGTGTGATGGAAAAGTTGTAATTAGTACAATATGATTTATTATTATTATTATTATTTTTGCGATAGGATGTTCCCTTCTAACAATCCACGAAGAGCTTTGTGTACACCTTGGGGATAGGTGGGTGCTTAGAAGCACCTAGGCCCTTAACATGGGTAAGAGGCATGTCAAGGCATTGGCGGTATGATGGACAGTGTGCCATGGGACATGCTCCTAGCTTGCATGAGCTTAAACTATGAGGCATCCCATGGGTTGGGAGTGGCTCTAGGCTTTCCCGTACGGGTTGCCTAGGGTTCCCTTTGGAGTTGGGTTTCCCTTAGGGACGGTGTTTGGGGCCCCTAGGTGTGGGCGACACTACGCGTGTGGCTTAGGCTAGTGGCTTCTATATGGGACACTACTAGCATGCGTTATGCGACAATGGTGGCACGTTAGTGGCCGGGTGGGCTATCCCGTTGTCCTTATGCTTGGGTGTGCCTTGTCTTGGTACCTCGTATGCTTGGTTTGAAATAGGACACTGCTTCGGTGGCATGGCAAGATGTGGGGCGATGTCTTGTGTGGAACATCATTGTGTCCTCATAAGGTGTCATGGTCGTCGGTGGGTTTAATGGTTTGAGTGATGCTTGAGGATGTGCTGTAGGCGTACTAGGCTTTTAGTGTTACAAGCAGAGCATGATGGACTTTATGCTCATTTGAGATGCACGACGTGCACGTTGAGGTGGTTGGCTAGTCGTGTATGCAAGCAACGATGAGGGACCCTATGGGTGGGACGAGTATCGTGGCGACACAAGGAAGGAGCTTGTGGGCTGGTCAAGCTAGAGCTTTGATGCATCAGTGCTCTTGGTGAGCAGTATCCTTGTCAGTACATGTGAGGCATGTCGGTGGGTTAGAAAAGGGCTCAAAATGGTAGTAGGGCTAGCTTTGGCTAGGTGATGTCGGCGTGTTGCATGGTTGTGATAGAGAGAAAATTATGGCTGTGACAATATGAACACACCTGTCTAGTTGGATTTTGTGAGTTTTTGATAGATTTCTAATTTATGTAGGTTATAGAGATCATGCTTATGTTTTGTGTTTTGGAGTATTTTATGAATGATTTTTGTGAAAGATCATATAAATCTTAGTTTTGGGGATATTTGGTTGCTTATTTGATTAAGTGTTGTTTTCAATCAATTTGTTGAATGGTTTGATTACTTTCTATTGGGTGATTTTGTTGGAACAAGTTTCATCAAATTTGATGGAGTATTGAAAATTCTAGGGTATTTTCTTTAAAAGAGTTTATCGCCCCTGCTGATTAATTTCTGGTGTTTTTCTTTGTTCTCACCTAGTTTTGTTACCCACATGAGATTTATGGTGTTATACTCAAATGCTTATGCTTTTGGACAGTTGTTGACAGAGTATTAATGATTGATATGTCTTTTTCCATCGTGTTTAAGATTGGCAGCACTACGTTATTTCGTGTAGTTGATATATGAAGGGTTGTGGTATGAGTGGATGTGTAGACTGCCATGGTCTTTATTGGATCACTGTTATCAATGTGTTGAATTGTTTGTGGGCTATTTGTTATCTATGTTGTGTGTGTGGTGTTTGCAGATTGTTGATTTCCTTGCAGTTGTGCAGTGTGGTGATTTGTGAAGATCCGATTATAGTTTGTGGTGAAGTTAGTGTGAAGTGGTAGGTGATGCAGCATGCATGTAGGTAGGTGATGTGTGTGCTAGGAGATTAAACATAAGATAACACAAGTAAAGTAACACTATAACCTAGATTCCTACTACCACCAAAAGCAAACAAATCAGATAGTTGTTCAATTAATCTAGATGTGTAATAAATGAACTAGGGTAAACAAAGTAAAGAGCTTAATTAGAACCTAATTAATATGCCAAAATATCCAACTCAATTGGAGAAATAAAATGTGTATGCTTGGTGTCCAGAATTCTGGGTGTCATGAAAGTGTGTATTAAAGTGCCAAATAACAAAAATATTATAGAAAATTGAGTAGGATAAAGGGACTGATCCTCGGAACTTTAAAGAATTAAGGGATGGTGTCCAAGAGTTTGGAAAGTCCCTAGGAACTGTCCAAACAGAAAATCCAATAAGCAAACATTCTTAGGAATTTTAGCAAACACAATGTGTGTAGGAAAATTAAAAGGATATCAAATAAAGAAATTATGGAAATGAAACATGGGGTTTACAAGGGTTTAAAAATGATTAGGTTAGAGTATAATTAGGATTAAAGTTTAGGGACTGTGTCGTTAGAAAAACACCCAGAAAATTAACTTCTACAGTCCACAGTTATGCCACAAAATCCATCAAATCACCAACCAAAATAGGGATTCAAAAGGGAACAAATAAGAGAGATTTAAAACCTGATTTAGAGGCGAATAGAACCCTTGATCTTCCTAGTAAGAAATTACCATCACAGGCTATTCAAAACCCAAGAAGAATTAGGTGAAGTGGGGGTCCGAAATCTGTCTAGAATTGGACTGTTTGCCGCCTAAGCCTAAGAGAATTCAGTGGAGTTCTCTTAGGACTGAACTTCTCTTCAGTCTTCCTCCTTTAGTGGTGTCACCCAAGTGTTGTACACCTCTTGGAAGCTTTGAATCAATAAAACTCTTGAAGATTTGAGTGTGGTGATGAATTCTCTTGCAGCCTGTGATTTTTCCAACAAGCTAAAATCTGAAGAAAAAAAATATGTGAGAACATGAAAGAACAAGGTGAGGTGAACCTTTTAACCCAAAAGGAAAGTGCTGACCTCCACCACCACTATTAAACTTGGTGGAACCAAGTCCCTTTTTAGGGTTTTCTATCTCCTAGCCGAACTCAAGAGAGAAGTGAACAAAATTTTCAAAAACTTTATTGCATAAAAATTAAAGTGGGGCGTGGGGTAACTCATGTAGAGCTACCTACGACCAAGGTTATACAAAGAGAGGTCCTTTGGACCAAATGAATTATATAAAGCCAGTAAGCAAACAACGAATCCATGGGTATTTGAACCCGAGTATCCAGGAAAAAGTATAATATTTGATGGAAGAACGGGAGATCTTTTTGAACAACCCGTTCTTATAGGAAAGTCCTATATCCTAAAATTAATTCATCAAGTTGATGATAAAATCCACATGCATTCTAGTGAAATAATAAAATTATAAAATATACCCCTAAAATCCATAAAAGACATAAAACCCTTGTTCAAACAAATCTGGACCAAATTACCCTCATATAAATGTATCCCCTTACAAGAGATATAAAATAATGTGTAGGAAAATAAAAAGACAACTAATAACTAATAAAATAGATCCTAAACATGACTAAAAGTAACCCGAGCACGTGGCACAGCATGCAGGTCCTCTATTGGAACCAAAATAGTGGTCCAGCTTCCCTGCAGTGTCTCTGGTAGGTCTGGAAAGCACCCCTGGACTTGATATCCTCATCAACTCTCCCCTCTTGGGAAAGAGTCGTCTCTGAAGATACACGGTTGCAGTACTGCTCCAGAATATCAGGGTTGATCCGTTGTAGCTTGCTCTTTGTCAACCAAGTATTGTCAATATTTGGACGGTGTTTCCACTTAACAACGTATCTTTGGTAACTTTCTCGTCGAATAGAAACGATCTGATCCTCCAATATAGCCTCAATCTCCTCCCTGTGAGTAAAAATTTGTGGAAGTGGTGGCATAGGCTAAGGAGGCTGAGGAGCTAAAGTCTGGGTATCTGCAAAAGGCTTCAGATCAGGTGTGGAATAGCCATGGTAGGGAAGTAGATTCTCCACATTAAATGTAGAGTTGATCCCTAAATCAGTTGGAATATCTAAAACATAAGCATTAGGTCTAGTTTTGTTTAGAACTTTGTAAGGTTCTGAACTCCTTGCATGCAACTTCCGCATGACTCTTGTTGGGTATCGCTTAGAGCAGAATCTAACCATAACTGAATCCCCAACCTGGAATTCGCGATGCGATCAGTGCAAGTAGCCGACTGTTTATATCACTAATTACTTATGGTAATTATCTGCCTAATCTCTTGGTGTAGTGAATGAATGTGTGATGCAAATGCAGATGTAGACTCAGATGGACGATGGGATGCAGACATAGGAATGAGGTCTATAAGAGTCCTAGGTCTATAACCTGTAACAATTTCAAATAGACTCATGTCAATTGTCCTGTTGACTGAACTATTGTATACAAACTCTCCTGTAGATAGAACACTATCTTATGCCTTAAGGTTCTCACTAACCAAACATCTAAGTAAAGTCCATAGGCTTCTGTTTACCACCTCAGTTTACCTATCTGTCTGAGGGTGATAATCAGAAGAGAACTGCAGCTTGGTATCTGTCATCTTCCATAGTGTCTTCCAAAAATAACTAACAAATCTGACATCATGGTCAGACACCATGGACTTAGGTACCCCATGTAAACGGACTACCTCATCAAAAAATAGACGAGCGACCTTGGAGGCATCCGAAGTCTTGACACATGGTATGAAATTGGCCATCTTAAAGAAATGATCCAGTACTACCATAACGGAATCATGTTGCCTCGAGGAGCGAGAAAGGCCTAACACAAAATCTATACTCACATCCTGCCACGAAGTGTGAGGTATTAGCATAGGTGAATAAAGTCCTGGACTCCGCTTCCTCTGCTTTGCTAGCTGACAAGTATAGCATTACTCTATTAATTGTCACATCCTGTTTCAAACTAGGCTAGTAGAAATAGTCCTCCACTAGAGCAATGGTTTTATCTAGATCAAAGTGGTCAGTTATGTCACCTGCATGTATCTCCCAAATTAGAAAGTCCCTCACTGAAGTGCAAGGAAAACATAAGTGTGTACCCCTAAAGAGATACCCGTTCTGAATCACAAACTCTACCCATTCTGAATCACAAACTCTCTGCTCCTTATTGCCCGATCGCCCTGTAAGGAATAGAAGATGGAGCCAAAATCCGAATAAGACTTATGATCCTCCCCGAGTCTCTCAAATGCGGTCACCTGAATGCTCATGGTATGCGGGATGTAGACCTTTTTATTCAATGCATCTGCGATTTTATTTTCTAACCCGACTTTGTGTTTCAATATAAATGTATATTTTTGAAGATACTCTACCCATTTGGCATGCCGTGAGTTAAGTTTCTTCTGATTAAATATCTCAAAGTTTTATGATCAGAGAATAAGATGAATTCTTATGGCAACAAGTAATGTCGCTAATACTTGAGGGACTAGATCACCGCATAAAATTCTTTATCACAGGTAGAATATTTTTGTTTGACCTCATTTAATTTCTTGCTAAAATAGGCCATAAGATGTCCTTGACTAAGGACCACCTATCCCAACCCCAGATGCATCGCATGCAACTTCAAAGACTGGAGAAAAGTTCGGGGTCACATGACAGGAGCTTCAGTCATCCTTGACTTGATCTCCTTGAAGGCCTTGGTTGCTGCCTTGGTCCACTTGAATTCACCTTTACGGATGCATTCTATAATAGGTGCCAT
>JAOXJP010014463.1:0-17629 GCA_025762735.1 Platanus orientalis | reverse complement strand
ATATAAAACTCCTAGAAAAGAGATGAAGGGAGGGAAAGGCATTCCTCAACCTAGAAAAACTAAATAGGAATGTAGAAAAGAGGAATCTAGTTAAGGACAATGAAATCTTATCCAACAAGATTCTAGAACTTGAACAAAAAATAAATCTCTAGAAGAGAATAAAACGAGTCTTGTCATCACTTGCTCCAAGCGTAATGTAAGAAACAATGAGATACTCAATCAAGTTAAAGAACTTGGGGAGCATAATAAGAAGTCTCTTAGTTCTCGTGCCTAAGGTATGAAACATTAAAGAAAATGTTGACAAAGGGCAAAACAGGTGTATTGGGATCTAGCTCTAGAAATACCCAACATTCCACTTTCAAAAAGAGAACAAAGAATGTCTTTGCAAAAGGTAAAGGTAAGGCCAATGTCTTTCCACAAGTCATGATGTATGGTGGAATACGTTCCTCCTTCAAGAACAAAACTCTTACTCATCATAAAAGAGGAAAGAAAGTACCTAGCCTATTAATAGGCTATACCTCGATAAGTCATGGCTCAACTTCTAGAAGACTTCCAATTACATGCCACTACTGTGGAATGGATGGCCATATAAGGTTTGAGTGCATCAAGAGGCAAAGGGACTTACATGTCCAAAATCCTCAAGGGTGTAAGAGAATAAACCAAATTCATTCCGAAAAGACTCAAAATGCAAGAAATCTAAAAAGGAAAAATCAATTTTTAGAACCTAAACATCATTTTCAAAAGAAAAAGAAAATGATTCACCAAAGAGAGATCAAGATCCAAGAAAGATGGATTAAAAAGATTTGGGTGAAGAAAGATGAACTCACATCCTATCTTGAAGTGAGAGCAAGTCAAGATGATATATTGACAATGGAGATGACCCGATAGAGGTCATAGGAAAGAGGGCTTTAGATGATCTGGATTGGATCTAAGCCTTACAAGTAGGATTGAAAGAATCCTAAAGGAATAATCTTAAAAAGATCATAAAAGGCTATTTAGATGATATTGACTTAAGGAACAAAGCTAAATTAGCAATCAAGGAATATTTCTGAGTGAGCAGCATCAACGTTGATTGAACACTTTGTTAGGAAGCATAAAAAGTGTTGATCATCTATCAAGATCAATTTACCAAAAGAAAATAAAAGTGTCAATTGTCCCGAGCTTGTGTGAAGCCATATTAGGTAAATCTTAATTCACTCTTGGATTCTATTACTTAAGCAAATGCAACTCAAAATCTTAAAAGCATATGGAAACGTAGCCTAAGATATGTGTATGTGAATATTCATGATCTACTATTTACTAAATGGATCATGATGGCATTACTCTTATATAGCATACTCACACAGACACACACACACACACCCTAGCACACTTGAAGCATGTTAGCTCCATAGAAGCACATTTATAGACCATTTTTAGTAATCGTATATTTAATTATGCACATCATTATACCACTAATGACATATTGATCTTGATTGACATGTCCTTATATGTCACTTACGTCTCTATCATGCATATTCTTATGCCTCAATGCATGAAAGTTGTTCTAATGTGTCTGTCTATGCAATGGTCATTGATCTTGAGTCATAATACATGTCTAGCATGTCTACTATGGATAATACATATCTTGGACCTATATGTTTATTGAGATCACTTGGTCCACCTATATTCTTTCCATTGTCAATTCATATTAATAAATTAAGGGGGAAATGAATATGAGAAGGTATAATCTCATAAGAGATATGAATTAAAGGAAGTCCATTAGAGTACCTCAAGGAAATCAAAAACCTTGAGGAGGACAAGAGGAAGTCACTTTTCATGATAGAGCAATGAAATGACAAGTTTGAGAAGCTACTCTATATGAGAAGAGACCATGGGGACATGAGAGGACGTGGATCCAATTCCAATGACAATCGCACTTTTTGCTCACAAAGGACTAAGAATGTATTTGTGAAAGCTAAGAGAAAGGTTAATTGTAACACCCTGCACCATGACACACATATTACTATTCACGTGTCACACTTAGGATGCTAACACATGTCACATAAGTTTTGTACACACATAGTATCACTTTAACGCACATATGCTGATCTGGATGTTAGAGCAACTTTAGGAAGACATTGACAAAAATGTAGAAAGAATCTATAAGTGAAAGTTATACCTTTGGATAGACATTGAAGTCTAGAGTCCTATGAAACAAATGACAAGTGAAACAGACACCAAATGAAAAAGTTAAAGATAATTTTTAAGCAAGGAAAAAAAAAGGTTAAGGACATGACAATTTTTGAAGTTATCCTAGACGAATGACACAACTTTAGAAGATAATATCTATCAATCCCATAGGAATCACCATACAAATAATATATGATTGGAAAGGTCTATGAGTCTACTTTTTAATGTGACAAACGGTGAGTGAATTGAGTTTTCTAGAAGAAGTTATTACAATTTTCCCAAAAAGTGTTTATACCATTTGGTGTTATCTGAATCAATAGATTTTGGAGTAACTTTAAAAATATACAAATAAAAATTTAGAACGAATTAGGGAGCAAACTATATATTCTTGGAAAGTTCTTGAAGTCTAATTTCCAACAAAAAAACGGAGAGTGAATCCGAGTTTTGTAGAAAAAGTTATGACCGTTTTTCCATCGGGTATCTGTGCTGAAAAATTTCTAATGGGATGACATCATCAAAGCGGAAAATTCCGTACAATTGCTATTTTACAAAATTTTAAGGTCTTTTTCACTAAAGACCTACCTAAACATGAAATTGGAAAGTAGGGTTGTTATGTAGGCTTATAAAAACATAGAGACTCATAAGAAATAGGATCTTTTGAAGAAGTTTTGCAAGAGTAGGGATTTTGAAGAGAAAGGAAGAGGAAAAGCTAGGTTTTGCAAGGATTTGGAGATTTTTCTGAAGAACAAAGCTTGGAATGAATTTTGTATCAATTAAGGGGTAGGGGACACTAAAATAATTTCATTTTTGATTGTCATACGTTCTTAAAACTGATTCAAACTATTTTGTAAAGAACTACTCTATTTTTTTATGGATTTTCAACCACTCTTCACAAATTTTGAATTGTTTCGAAAGAAGATAAATTGCATTGTAAATTCTGAGGTTCTATTTTATTTAAATTCATATTCTACATGTTAAGAATTATTTTTCTATAAAATCATTAATTTTAAAAAGGTATTTTTTTGTTTTCAAGAACATTAGTACTTTTAGTTTTGATAATTGTTTTCATCGGATCATAGAAACCATTCTCTTAAATTATAAAGACTTGGATGTGTTTATATGATTAATTTATTATCTGAATGTGATATGTTCTTCATGATTAATGTAAAAATCTGATTGTTTCATAGTTCTGTACTTAGGAGGATCAAGCATCTATGAGTGTTATGAGTTTGCTTATGTTCTGTTATAGATTGTCATATGTTTTGTTCTGGTACTACTATTATTTTTTATTATTGTTGATAGTTTTCTGTTATAGTTTTGTTAGAAGGTACCCTTATTTAGCAAAGGGAAAACATTGATGATGCTCAGCACACCTGGCTTATGGTGTGAATGGCCCTTTTACCAGGGATTATAAATGGTTATCATGTCTCTTCTCACCGAAGATAAAATTGGTGAATCATGTGGCTCTTTACACTGGAGATAAAATTAGTATATCATGTGGCTCTTCTCACCGGAAATAAAATTGGTGAATCATGTGGCTCTTCTCACCAAAAATAAAATTGGTGAATCATGTGGCTCTTCTCACCGGAGATAAAATTGGTAAATCATGTGGCCCTTTGCACCGGGGATTAAATGGTGTAACTGTTATTTGTATTAGCTTATGTAACTATTATTTGTATTAGTTTATGTAACTGTTATCTGTATTGGCTTATGTATTTGTTTTATGTGTTTAGTTTTGTTCAGTTCAATTATATACATTTGTTTTGTTCTATTTAGGTCATCTATATGTTTTTGTCTTTTAATGTTTTCAGTACAGTATATGCTTTATATTTAACTGTTCAGTTCCATATATTGTTAAAATTTATGCAACTATCTACTTTATTTTAATTTGTGCAAAAGTCTTGAGCTTAGTTTATTGTTACTTGCTGAATTTGTCAAGCTTACCCCAAATTTGGCACCACAGATGATGACGAGATAGTTGCATAGCAATGTTGGCAAACAAGAATAAAGAGTTAAAAGATTGGATATATGCTATAAGACATTGAGACATTATTTTATTTTATTTTAGTTCAATATTTTATTTTAGTTTATTTGAAAAGAATGTAATAAGTTAGTGAATTTTAGTTTAGGTTCGATTTTTAAATGATGGTTTAATTTATGTCAGACTGTTAGTTTATGTGAATGAAAATGAAGGACATGGTTATAGATTATTTTCAGGTTTATGGAATTATGAAAATTTTATTACAAGTTGATTATGGGATATGGATGGTTATGATTATGATATGTAATTCCACTGCGTATGAATGAAAAGAATAAACAAAAAATTTATATGGAATTTACAGATTAAGAATGAATGAATGAATGAATGGTTAATGTCATGTGCCGAAATTCATTGCCCTTTTGGTGTGGGTTTCGGGGCGCGACAACCACACTTTCCTCTCATCTCTCTTCAAGTTCCATTGTATTAATGGGTATCCTCTCTTCTTATAGGTATCCCAATCAGGTTGCAACCATGGAGCCCTTTCTTGGTGCGTTGTGAGGCCCATTGGCTACATAAAAAACATGGGTTGAGGCTTTGGTCTCCCCACCACCCATTTGCATGGTTGAGACTCCGGTCTCCCAAGCAACACCTATGATTACGGCTTCGGTCTCCCAACAAAAGGTTGAGGCTCTTATCTCCCTAACACCAACAAAGGTTGAGGCTTCAGTCTCCCCTCATGTGGTTGTGGTGATGCCAATATTTGTTAAAGATAGTGCACCCACGACTCTAAACAAACCCAACTTGGTATCCACCAAACTAAGGGGCTATACTCCGCAAATAACTTGAATTTACTTAACAAAACAATGAGTACCTAAATCTGGGCCAAACTTTTGAGAAGATACTATTGAAATTCTAGAAAAATTACAAATCTCTAATTAGGGTGAAGTCCCAGATTTACATTTGCCAAAGTTATATTGAGTGATGGAAACATGATGTATCACTCGTGTACAAATATACTCATGAATGGAACACAAAAATTGAATTTGTGACAAAGGAGATGTTCGCGCAGGTGTCCTTATTCGCTTAACAAGGGTGAATTTTGGGTGCCCAATCTTGGGCCAAATCCCCATGAAGAGGTTGTTGAAGCACAGGAAATATCTCAAGTTAGTGATTTAGGTGATGTATCAGATCTACAAATACCAGTTGTAAATAAGAAGAGTTTTATCATTCGCCATGAAAAACGAACTCGCATAGGCGTTTAAATTTGCACAACATACACCCAATGAATGAAGTCCCAGATCATCAATTCGCACACTCGGGTTGCACTAATAGAAGTCATTTGTGCATTGTAACATTCGCGAATGTTGATCCTTATTCGCCACCAGAAAGTCAAGATTCGACTGTAGTACATGTTACACTCACAAGAATCCCCATAATATTAAGGGGTCATCCAGGGAGGAAGAACATAAAAATAAGAAACTTGGATCCAAAGCAAATCCACATAATAAAAAGAAATATAAAACAAGAACAATTATGGAAACTACACTAAAAAAAGAGTAGGAATTGGGTACTATCACCACCCAAGCTCTTCATTCACATTATAGCAAACACCAAGCCCAGGCTAGTGTAGAATTCAAAAACTCAATGCTCTTGACCAGATTTGAACCTTTAAGGGGGCTAGAAGATAGTAAGCCACCCAAAAGAAGGAGAATACTATCTCCTAAACAAAAATGAAGGAGAAACCTCACCTAGAGATAAAGGGTTAGGGTTCATAAACTCTTCCATGAGCAATAAGAAGTGGGAAACATGCTAGTTTATGCACTACCACCATGGGCACATCCGCAATAGGCCGACCCATCTTTGCCTTCTTATACTACAGGAAGCACAGGTTATATACCTTACATCGGCAAAGGCAAAATGTTTGGACCTAAACAGGATCCTTAGGAAGCAATAATGGTCATAGGAGCACGGAAAGATGTTCACGCCAATACCCAAGTCCTTCTGGATCTCAGCCATGAGCCTTTAACTCTGCAGGCATGATGACTAGAAGTTAGCTAGCGGCAAGTGCTAGAACACCAAGAACACCATCAAGAGAACTACCAATCACCAAAAGTGACCTAGGGGCCTCTCCTGTTATGTCTTATAATGGAGCTAGCCCTCGTTCTATGCCTAGGACTGCTGCTACAGTTAATGTTACTTCCGCCTCATAAGGTCGTAAAACAACGACAACAGGATCAAGAGGGATTTAAGACCTACCCATCAACCCCACAGACCATGTGGAAAGTGACCTCAGGGACTATCATTCTAACTCTGAAGGAGAGCATACTATAAGTATAGATTGGAAGGCCAAAGTAAAGATTCGAGATCAATGCTTGGCCACTCAAGAACTCGCAATAGTTAAGCTAAAAGCCATGGTTGAACAACTTACATTGGAAGGACAGGGCACAACCTCACCAGGCCATAACCCTGCAACAGCAGAATCTACTCGAACGACCATTCCAAACCAAATACAGGGGGGATATCCACAGTACACACCAGAGTACATATTCACTACTTTGTCAGGAACAGTTCTAGTAGCAAATACTATACCTAATGCTCCTATTCCACAAAAGCTGCCCCCACAGGCTTTTCCATAGGGTCCACACCCGTAAGGACCTCATTAATCAGTGTATCCGCAATAAGAGATACCACCGTACGGGCCCATTTCACTGTGAGCATACGGTTATAACAGCTATGCATAGACTCCTTTTATGCCACAATGACTATATGTGCACTTGGCTGCACCTATGATGGATCCTAACTATATGCGAACAATAATGACTAAGATGCTTAAAGAATATAAATAATAGGAAACTGTGAACACATACATGACTGGGAAGCCGTACCCACCAAACGTGGATGCAGTGCCTTTTTCACCTAAATTTTTCCAGCCTCACTTTAATACATTTAATGGAACAATGTGTCCCAAGTAGTATATTGCTCACTTCGAATTCTGATGTGGTGCCATTTCCCAACATGGTGAATTGTTGTTAAAGTGGTTCATTCATTCTCTAGATGGGGTAGCATTCACATGGTCCTCGAATCTAAAACCCTATTCCATTTTAGATTGGGGTATGATGAAGAGGGCATTCGTCCAACAATTCCACGACACCTATAGGCTTGTTAATTTATATGAATTACTCAGTGAGAAACAACAGGACAACGAGTCGATGGTTGATTTTATCAATAGGTGGAAGAACATGTCCTATGCCTATGAAAACACATCTCCTCTCAAATCATTCCTCAAAATGTGTCTGCAAAATATATCATTCAAACTCTCTCTCCATCTCACAACATAAAAGTACTTTGGGTTTGATGATCTAATATCCAAAACATCTGCTTTAGAAAAGAGACTTCTAGATCATAAGCGTGAGAGGAAAAGCAAGGCAGTGGTTAACAAGATGGAATTCACCATGGTGGGCACCAAGAAGCCACCCACTAAGCTTCAAGTCAAACACGTAGTGGACGCAACTAAGCTAGCTACGGCGGGGAGAGGCCAAGCATAAAAGAAAGACAAGAACATGCTTATACAGTTCATCCAGATGATCTGGAGAGTCTTTTAAAAAAAATGATCGAATCACAGGACATAATACTTCTTGAGTTAAAGAGGCCCACAAAAGCTGATAAACGACCCAAAAGATTGTAAATATCATCGCATCGTCGGTCATACCCTACAAGACTAATTTATCTTTAAGGATAAACTTCAAGAGTTAATCGATAAGAAAATTGTGGAACTGGATGCAAACATGAGATTTGTAGCTACAAATGCTGTCATTGTTGAAAAAGATGACCAAACTCATACTGTTATCACCCCTCAAGATGATTCTGATGGTGAGGGGGATAATTGGGTTGTCTTCAAAAGTAAAACCACGTGAAAGAGGAGACTTCAGTCCACCAAAGTAGGACCTAGTCAAGGACCGGGCATGATTTATTCATGGCGCTTTCCCCCGTCTCTTTGGATTCATATGCTTTTGATTGGTACTTGACACTACCATCATGCCATATTTCTCCTTGGCTAACGCTCGTCGACCGCTTCTATCGCCGTCAAAGAGTATACAGGCATGATCCACAATATATCCACAGTGTGATACCATTTTTGCCACAAGATTAATGGGATGTTGATATGAAAGCTAGTGAGTCATCGACATCAGCTGATGAGGATGAAGATTTCCAAGATTTATGGCAGATCCTCAGTCATGACCTGTCACTATAAGGTATGCCACCCTTGGTCGTTGACTCTGAAGAGTCTGACAGTAACAGTGATAGTTTCATGACCACGTTTGATGCCTCCTCTGAAGAGGAAATGTATGCTCATCATCAAACAAAGACTTGTAATGTCACTAAACTTAAGATCACTATTCTGGTTATGGAACGTTAGCCACATTCTCAGTATGTTAATCAGGTTAAGCTACGTTGGGCACTATAATGGTAGATAATCCATTCCAAGTGGTAGACGCATATTTCGCTGATGCTCAGTACTACCAAAAAGATGACCCGTAGATGTAGCCACAGGGCATTTCTCCAGACAATGGCAATAATATGAAACCTCAAAAGCTGAAAGTAAAGGGTGCTATCAAAACTGCTAAGAGCAAACCCAAATTGTTGCTTGATATAGTAGCAGTGGATTTTACTCTTCCCCTGGCACAATTGTCCTGATCATGGGTCGATCCTTATCGATCTCCCACCATTTTTTTACCCGAAAGCCCTATACACCTAAAAGATGATGTAATCCTTCCAACAAAAAGGGAGCTAAAGAATCTAGATGATAAATTACCAAACATGAAGTTAGATCCGGAATTGCTTGCGAGTTGTGGTTTTGACCAATAAGGGGAACATAAAGAATTGTATAAGGGAAAAGTAGTCCTAACCCAGAACTTCAAGCATTTAGTTCTTCAATCAAAGAATAAGGATGATACTAGGGGCCTAGGCTGACAGCCTACCAAATTAAAAGTCTCTTTACATGTAATCACAACCTATGGGGTTGAATGCCTTTAGGATGCCCCATTTGAATGTTTGTTTCAAAAGCACCAGTGCAATCTTCTGATGACTTTGAAATGGGACAAGTCATGCTTGCACCCTCAAAACTCGAAGATGGGGGCCAAACAACTGTTGATGAACTATCTGAAGTAAACTTGGGGACCGAAGAGGATCCTCAACCCACTTTCATTAGCGTTCACCTTTCCCCAGAAGAACATGCATGTTATCTTGAATTCCTTAAGGAAAACTAGGACGTGTTTGCTTAGAACTATTTTGAGATGCTTGGATTAGACCCTAACATGGCAGTCCATCGGCTAGCCATCGATGCCATCTAAGTGTTCTATCAAACAACACCCAAGAAAAGCTAGGTACGGCATTGCTGATCAAATCAAAGGGGAAGTGGACAAGCTCCTCAAAGCTAGATTTATATGAGAAGTCAGATACCCGAAATGGCTTGCTAATATTATGCCTGTGTATAAGAAGAATGGCCAAATCAAGGTGTGCATTGATTATAGGGATCTCAATAGCGCTTGTCCAAAAGATGACTTCTCATTGCCACTCATTGAATTACTAGTGGATGCCACTATGGGGCACGAAGACCTCTCCTTTATGGATGGGTATTTAGGCTACAATTAGATCTAGATGGCTCTAGATGGCTCTAGAAGGTGAAGAAGCAACAACGTTCCATACACCAATTGAAAAATTTTACTATCAGGTCATGCCTTTTAGGTTGAAGAATGCTGGTGTAACTTACCAAAGAGCAATGGCCTATATATTTAAGGGTCTTTTGCACAACGCGGTTGAATGCTATGTCGATGACTTGGTCGTCAAAACTAAGCTAAGGCAAGATCATATTGCTGATTTAGACCAAGTTTTCCAAAGGATGCATCTTTATAACTTGAAAATGAATCCCCTCAAATGTGCCTTCAAAGTATCTTCAGGATGATTTCTTGGGTTTGTTGTTAGACACAGAGGCATAGAGATAGATCCTAAAAAAATAACTGCCATAATAGACATGTTGATACCACAGAACATCACTGAGCTTAAAGGACTTTAGGGCATGCTAGCTTATATTTGACAGTTCATTTCTAATCGCGCCATACGTTGTTAGCCATTTTCTAGATTGATGAAGAAGGGTGTCCCCTTTGTGTGGGACCAGACTTGTTAAAATGCCTTCGACAATATCAAACAATACTTTATTGAATTTGCTAGTACTTATGAGCCCTGATCTTGGAAAACCTCTACTGTTGTATATTGTGGCTATGGATTCTTCTCTAGGCGCTCTACTAGCCTAGCACAATGAAGATGTCAAAAAGCATGCCTTGTACTACCTCAGTCGTACTATGGTCGGTGTCAAACTGAATTACTCTACTATAGAGAAGATTTTCTTAGCTCTCATCTTCACATTTCAGAAGTTGAGGCGTTACCTCTTGACAATGACTATGCATCTTATTTCTTGCACAGATTCATTAAAATACATCATGAGCTGCCCTTCTGTCCAGGGATGTATAGCTAAGTGAACTATCCTTCTCTTCGAGTTTGATATCCACTACATCCATAACGTGCAGTAAAGGGGCAAGCCCTCGCTGATTTTCTGGCTGCACATCCAATACCGGATGATTACCCTCTATGATTGGATCTCCTTGATGAGGATGTTATGCAGGTTAACATAAAGAAAGAGTGGGAAATTTTCTTTGATGGCGCGTCTCGAGGACCAACAAGTGCCCTTGGGGATAATGTTGATAAATCCTTAGGGATCGGCATTGTGTTTGCCACGCCTGATAATGGTGTAATCATGCATTCACTCACATTGACAGAGGGTCGTTCAAATAATGAAACTGAATATGAAGCTCTTATAGCAGGACTTGAGCTTTCTTTGGAGATACCTGTGGATGATCTTACAGTCTACATTGATTTAGAACTCATCATACGACAAATGAATGGTCTTTATCATATAAAGAAGCCGAGTCTCACACCTTACTTCTAGAAAGCCAAAGATTTAGCAAGATTATTTCACCAACTATGTAGATAGCATGTCCGAAGGGACCATAATGGGAAAGCCGTCACCCTTGCTAGCCTAGCTGCATCCCTTATGCACCCAAGGGACAATTTCCTTACCCTTCATATTGGGGAAATACAGGTCATACCTCCACTTTTAGAAGCCGACAAGGATGATATCCTCACATGTACGGTCGATTTGGTAGAAACACCAGAAGCCATCAATGATGATTGGCATTCACCTCTCATCCAACACCTCCTAGATAGGAAAGAGCCTGCCGACGCTATCAAACGTGCAGAGGTGTGATGGTGTGCCCTACGGTTCACTCTATAGGACAACCAACTATATAGACAATCACTCGATGCCATCCTATTACGGTGTTTGTCAATGGATGAGGCACACAAAGTCATGAATGAAGTTCATACTAGTGTATGCGAGGGACATCAAAGTGGGCCTAAACTACAATATTAGGTAAAAAGGCTGGGTTGTTATTGGCTAACTATGGTCATTGACTGTATTGAATATGCCAAACGTTGTCATGTCTGTCAATTACACAGCGAGTATGGCCACGTACCAACAGAACCACTACATACCACATATAGCCAAAAGGCACCGTTATATTCTGGTTGCGATAAACTATTTTTTCTAAATGGGTGGAGGTTGTGGCTTTGCACAAAATCAAAGCCTTCAACATAGTCTAGTTTGTCAAAATCCATCTCACATACAGATTTAGGATCCCTGACCGTGTCATTACAAACAACAAACAACCATTTATAAGCTCACAACTATACAAGCTTATGGAAAAAATATGATATTGACTTGGAGCACTCTTCGCAATACTATCCATAGGCTAATGGCTTAGCAGAAGCCTTTAACAAGACTTTTTGTAAGATCATAAAGAAAATGGTTTCCAAACATAAGAAGGATTGACACAAACATCTACTTGATGCGTTATGGGCATACCAGACTACGTTCTGTACCCCAACATAGGCAACTCCATATTCCCTTGTGTTTGGGGAAAAAGTTGTTTTACTTGTGGAAACCCAAGTGCCCTCCTTGAGAGTTATGATACAAGAAGGCCTAACTGACACATATGCTGCTAAGATTCTCCTATCCGAGCTTGAAACTCTCGATGAGTCCAAGCTCATTGCTCAATAGAATCTCAAGTTATATTAAGCCCACATGGCACGGGCTAACAATAAGAAAGTTAAACTTCGCTCCTTCACAAAGAGCGAACTTGTCCTCCTTACCAGATCTCCACTTGATCCCAACAAATAAAAAAAAGGCAAATTTGCTTCCAAGTGGGATGACCCATTTGCCATTGAAAATGCCTATCCTCATGGAGCATATCTCCTAAGAGATGTTAAGGGCAACCAAATACTTCCGGTTACCATTACCAGATTCCTAAAGAAATACTATCCCTAATTGCTAGGCACTTGACTTTAGGGAACTACATTGGTTTGATTATATTTGAATAGGTATGTAGGCAATATAAGTTTCCTACTTCTAAGATACAACTGCATATGCCAAAAAAAAAATCGCCGATCTCATCGAACACCAACAGTGGCAATGAGATGCAAAAGTCAGGCAAACCCCAGTCTTAGGTTAAGGGATCCTAAGGGAAAAAAAGGACAAATAAAATAAAATGAGTGATTGAAAGGGCATAGTGAAAACCTTACAAGGCACTATGAGTAAAAGCATCCAGTCACGGCAAAATTAAATTATCGCCGATCTTTATGAAAACCGTTAATGATAGCAGGATACAAAAATTAGGCAAACCCTAGTCCTAGTGGGTGATCGCTAGGGGCAAAAAGGGACAAATATATCCAAAATCCCATAATCAAACTATGACTTGGCTTGATCCTATTCTAGGGTAAGTATGTAGTATGCCAAAACTAAGATAGATGCAGCCCCCCACCACCAACATCCTACTCTTTCCATGAGAACTATATCATTATGTCTTGCTAGTACATGATACATTTCTCACAGGGGAGAGGGGAAATCAAACAAAAGAAACATATGAACAGATATAATAAGAAACACATAAATTCATTAAATGTAAATTTGTCCATAAATAACTATTTATACGGTCCACTACAAAGATACAAACTAGCCTGATTATAATAATGAACACCCAAGACAGCATTGCGGTACATTTTCAGGCCCCTCTGGTGCCTGAGGCTGGATAAATTCAAGCAACTTCATGTGAAGTGAGGGCAACACTTCCACATTTTCCTCCACAGTGTCATATGCTGCATTGACGTCGGACTATACCATGTTAAACTCATCCACAGTCTCTGTAGAAACCCCATGGCATCATGCATTCTCTTGACTCATCAATGCGCCTCTGTAGTAATCCATTACATATATGGTGCGACGAATGGACTTGGTAGTATGATCCATAAACATCTTTTGGGCTTCCAAGTGGTTCATTGCTCTATTATAACGCCTTTTCAATGCCTCCATTTGAGCCATTAAGTCGTTTGCATCATGCAATAATGGAGTGACCTCATCTAAGACACGAGTTTGTTGGGATGTTAGGTTAGTCAGTTGAATCTCTTTTACCCTAAGGTGCGAGCAGACAACATCTTTTGGCCCTTTTAGCATCATGATGTCCTTCACTTCACCTAGCTCGGACAAGGCATTTAGGATGCACTCTATGGTTCTCCTAAATTCTGAGTTGTATATACACGCCTCTATGTGGTACAGGGTGTTCAAAATTTCCTCCTGAACAATGGGAAGATCAGCATCCTCAGGAGTCAGGGCAACCAAACACCGAATCAGCGCATTCCATTCTCTACAAGCTTCATTCACTCGCCCCTCAACCTCATTAGGAGTAGGGTTCATCACTATATTTACAAGACATGCCTGGTGAAGTTATAATGATTGAAGGTACAAATGAAAAATATATAGTATAAAGCATGGCACATACCACGATCAAATAAAAACATAAGATCATCCTCCCCCGTAGGAACAGGGACATCTTCCCCTTGCCTTATGCGAGACCTTGGTGCAAAAGATTACATGCCTCGCTTGGGAATGCTATCTGACCTTCTCTTGGGAGCCATATTCTATAAATAAAAGACAAGAAGGGAGTTTAGTATCTTTGGTTAAAGACCCCCCTTATACAAATTTTTGAACAAGGATTTCCTTACCAATATAATCCTTGGAATCTAAAAAAAAATGAAGAAACGATCCCTCTTATTTATAAACACACAAGTAGTCGTGACTTTTCATGAAAAGGTGCACCAAAAGGGGATGGGCAAGCAACACCTTCACTTTATTACAACAGTTCGAGTTCAAAGCAACACAAAACAACACACCTCTTCTAATACAATGCTTCAAATCCATTGTTGGAAGAATGCTGTTAACGTTGCCTCAGGGATACATTGTTACGCTATTCCCTATAAGGGTATATTATCATGCTTATGAGGAAAATGAACACATGGCCTTGTTTTCCAATGTTTGGTTTCGACAACATCGATATTCATAATTGGCTCCTAGTCATACTTATTTATGTTTGACTTTTACAACATCAATCACCTTTGGCTCTTATAATGCCAACCCTATTCGACTCTTATAATGTCAACCCTACTTGACTCTTATAATGCCAATCATACTTGGCCCTTATAATGTCAACCATAATTGACTTTTGTAATGTCAACTCTTTCTAGCCCTTATAGTTCCAAAACCTATGTTTGACTCTTATAATATTAGCATAACACTCAACAGGACTGACTCCCATAATGTCGGTTCAATATATTTGGACTTCGTAATGTTTATACAAGCATATACGCTATGTGTCCATTTCGTATATAAAGAAATATAACCAAAAGGGAGAAATTTTAAGAAAGACAATAAGATGGCGGTGATAAAGCTTAATTTCATTCCATTTATAAAAAAGATTACATCATTCTTTTGGGAAAGCTGAAAGAAGGAAATTACATAAATCTTTCTCAGAAGCAATAGAAGCCCACACTCGATCCCCCTGTGCAACAAATTCTTCACAGAGGCGATCTATGGTGGAAGAAACCGCAGCAATGTGTGGCTCAAGGGCTGCTCCCTCTGCCTCTTTTGCCTCACGAATGGTTGTAAGATAGGCAATCCATGCCTGTGTCTTCAACAATTCTTCCTTAGCACTGGCCAGCTTGACATCAACACTGGCTATTGAGTAACAAATCTGGTCGAGATTTTTTATTAAAGCCTTCTTTCTCGGCCTCCACAACATTTAGATTAGCTTAGGCTTTGACATCGCCCTTAATGATCATGAGTTCTGCCGCTAGTTCTGACCTCTTCAATAAAGACTTAAAGAACATGATCATGCCCCTGTGAAATCCATCATTATGAACGTGTACCTCCATGTCCTTGGCAAGGACCGCCAGTACTTCACCTCATTTACACACGAAGTCAGGAAAGGAAGGTGTGAAAGTCATTATTAGACCAAGCATCTCCTGCCGAATTACACGTGCCGACGTAATCTTGGACAAACGCTTGATAGTGCTAGTAGTGGTTACAATCTCATAGTAGTAAACCAAAATAAGCATTAATACCAGCATACAGGAATAACATGTGCTTTAAAATAAGGTATAAAACTTACCATGTTCCATAGGGGGAAGTTCGGTGAACTCCTGCCTAGCAGGGATTTCTTCTTTAATAGTTGATTGAGCAACAAATGAAGAATTAGCATATGAAGATGGATAAAAATAAATGACACAAGAAATATAAAAGAGTGCTATCATCTTCTTGTTGTGGTACAGATGTAATGACCCTAAAATTCACTACCTTATTTAGGCGTGAAACCGGGTTGCTACTAAATTGGATCCATACGAAATTGGCTATAAATTTAAGTTTTTTATATGAACTTGTGATCTCCATGGAATACTTAACCTTAACCTTAGAACAACATAAGCAGTGGAATTATAACTATCACATCTCACCATAATCTTAAAGGTGCAACAGAAATAAACCATAATATATAAACCAACTAACCATTATATCACAATCTCCCATTATTACAACTCGAATATAACGCTACAAGTCTCAAAAGTCAAACTTTAATCTTAATACATTCCAAAATAAAGGTCTAATATGAAATGTATAGTTGAGAGAACTATAGCTAATTGAAAAGAAAAGCATTCGCCGTATGCCTTCCTCTCAACCTCAAGGTACTCCAAATGGTTCACCTGCACTAAACTTTCCCTGTAATAAAAATGGTATGGATGGGTGAGATCCACGGCTTGTAAGTATGTATACATAACCTACTATAGAAACCAGATGGGTAAAATAAGAATGTTTCTATATAAAATACTAAATATACTTTCATACAGAATATATATCAATTTTAGCGTGTAGGCATGTGCTAGTGTACATACATAATCTACTAGTCATCACAAGATCTAAACATTCATCATCATGATTCTTCATATAGGAACTAGGTATTTCAATTCACATGCTTCTTTTTATTTATGAAATTCTTCTAACATCTACATATGACAATATGCATGATTCTACCTACACATGACATTCTTCTCATAGCTATGCATGCTTCTATCTATACATGACACTCTTCACATATCTACAATTGGTAATATGTGTTCAATATCACGTGGTAAATATTTCGTAGTCCATGTATAGTAAAGATATCTAGTGTACATCTCAATGAACACTTCTATTCATTTTTCATGCATAAACTATATTTTCCTAATATGAATATACATATTCAAATCACTTTAAACCAGGCATGCATCATTCTTAAGTAATTAGCAATAATAATAACAATTTTACATAATGAGACATGAAAATCTATTTCTATAGTCAATGAGTCCATTATTATCTTAATACTTAATCATTCACCTTCTTACTTATTATTTATAGTAGGTAGGTTACTTATCATTTATTATGTCTTTACTTATTGCTCATTAATTTCCATTGTCATTGTCTTAGCATTTACTTATCACTTTTCATTGGTTATTTAATACTTATCATTGATATTCATGACATTGACTTGTATCCTAATAAGAGGACCATCATACATTTTCATTTCTCTTACATAGTTTAGGAACTTATACTCTTTTAAAGATTATGAGTTTTCATTTGTTTCCTAACATATTTTTTACTTAATCATCTTAAGGACTTGTATTTTCATTAATAACTTATGCACTTTCTTTTCCTTTCATTAAACTTGATTTCTTACATAATTTATAAACTTATTCTTCTTGTGAAACTTAAATGTTTTCATTTTCTTGCATTGATATTTTTCTCCTTTTACGTGAATTATAACTTTACTTTGCTTTTGAAACTTATATGATGTTCTTCTATCCTTAACATTATTTCTTTCTTATAAACTTTTCTTTTCTTTTTATAATGGTTTCACTCATTTTTGTGTATTATGAATTTTTTATTCTTTCTTAACATAGTTTTATTCTCAATAGTGGGGCCTTTAAGGTCACATACACTTACTC
>JAOXJP010014453.1:0-17629 GCA_025762735.1 Platanus orientalis | reverse complement strand
TGATGTGTCTAGCATCACCCATAGCTATAAACTTTCAGGTCTACAAGAACTGGATAATCAGATCTCTCCACACATTCTAATGTGTCTGACATCCTACCATGTTATCTGAGGACCACCTATCTCATCTCATGAAATCAAATAATTACCCACATAAAGAAACAAAATTCATGTGATGATAGAATATTAAGTTATTATTAATTAAATAATTAAATAATTATACTTATATTTTATGTGAATGGCTTTGTCAGGACACATATTTCCAATAGATTAGGCTTAGGTTCAATCTAAGGTGTTGAGCTCAAGTTTAACTCATTATGATTGAGATAAGGTTGGCTCACCAAACTCAATCTTACTGCTAGAGGCCTGAATTTTAGAACCCAATAGCTTATGAGCCAAATCTACTCCTATAGCTATAGATGAAGTTGGTTGCAACTATGGTTTTGAAACTAGATTGAACTAAACTGGTTGAACATGGTTTGACAAACATAGGACCTTCTCTTTAAAACCATGGTTAAATTGTATAAATTAAGAGTGGAACCTGATTATACCATTATTGGTCATATTACTGGTTTGTTGCTTAGTTCGGTTCTCAAAACTATGGTTGAAACAAGCCAAACATTCCATACAACTATACATATCACATACATATATAAGACTTTCAATGAGCCGAACTTTTAGTGCCACTCGGCTCAGGCCCTCTTAGCTAAATGAGCTCCGGAGGTTCAAGCTTAGCTACACAAGCTTCAAACAAATCCAAACTCCGCTCATGACAAGCCAAGCTCCAAAACTACGTATGCTAAAAGACCTAGGCCCCAAGGTTTTTGACCCATTCCCCACACATGTATTATTGTATCATTGTGCAAGGAGCCTTGCACCAAGGGGCTGAACTTGGACTGGTTCAAACTTGTCCAGCTCGGGCCAACACCCTCTTGACCCAAAATTGAGGATTGGTTTATGAACGCTTCCCTTAACAAATGTTCACCACCATACCCTGTCAGGGGTGGACACATCAGCATTGAAAAGTGATTTTCCCTTTTTTGGGGGCACATATTCACTTTTCGGTGCTGATGTGCCCACTGCCAAACAAGGAGTGGTGGTTAGCGTTCGTTAAGGTGAGCTTTTTAATCCATTCACAAAATTGAGTAATTTGCTTTTAACGACTTGCACATTAGGCCAACGGGAGAACAGGACCGAGTTTGCCCACCCAATCCGGCCTTTGTTTCGCAGTTGCGTTCTTACAAGTACGGCCCCAAATTAAAAAGCATATTCTAAAGGAAACGTGGGTGTTAGGTCATCTCACCCTGCCCTCCCCTCCCCTCCCCTCCCCAATAACTACGAGTCATTCCATTCACTCTACGTACTGCTCATTTACTTCTTAGAGAGTCGGGTAGAAATAAAGGCACAGGAGCTTCGTCTGTTTTTTTTCCTTTTTCAATTTCATTTTTTTTTCGCTCTTCAAGATGGAGGGATCCGGTGAAGGGATCGCTAGGGTTAGGGTTGGGGTTTGACGACCTGAGCTGATCAGAAGAACAAGAAAAACCCTAGAAGATTTACTGGGTTTGCAGGTTTCCATGGCTCGACAGGAGAACCCGTTTGCCCTTTTGGGAGACGACGACGGCGACGATGTCACCGCTCTCCTCGCCAACGTCGCCGCCAAGGTTGTTTCTTCGCCCATGGAGAAGAACCAACCGCAGCAGAAGACCCAGCATTCTTCGTCGGTTCCAGCCGCGAAATTCCCTTCCAAGCCTCTTCCGCCTTCTGAATCCGGTCAGTGTTCTTCTTTTTTTAGTTACTGTTGTTAGCGATTCGTTTCAATCACTCATCTTTTTGTTTGGTTAGGGTTTGTGGTACTTCTTTGGTTCTCAAGTTTTGTAAACTACTGTTTCTTGGTTCTTTCTTTTTCTTTTTTTGCCCCCTGTTAATTGTTTATAACGTGGTATGATGTTCGTGATTAATTGCAGTCAAAGCGGAGAGAGGGAGAGGAAGAGGTGGCCGAGGTCGTGGGCTGGGAAGGGTTGGCTCAGGTGGGAGCGATGTTGGACAGTTTGGGAACGGCCGTGCCAATGGTTACCAGCGGAACTACGGAGATTCTGACGGGAACGCAGCTGATGATGGCTGGCGTGGGCGCGGGCGTGGAAGGGGAAGAGGTGGACGTGGTCGAGGAAGAGGATTCAATGAAGATCGTGGGTTTGGAAATGACGGTCAAGTTCATGGTGGCAGTGAAAACCAGGACCAGGGTGGTGCTGGTTGGGAAGAGGGAACTGAGTCTCAGGGTAAAGGTTATGGAAGTGAGGGCCGTTCCTTCAGAAATGAGAATAGGCCTTTCAGAAACGAAAATCTGAATGCAGGTGGTGAAAGAAGGGGATATGGTGGTGGAAATCGTGGATTCAGGGGTGGAGAGGGTCACAATTATGGTGACCGTGAAGGGGCAAGGTATGGGGGGAGGGATGAAGGACAGTATGGTTCTGAAAAGAAGGAGGAGCAGGGTGAAGTAAAAGAGCAAACTGGAAACAACGGGGATAGTATCAATGGTGGGACTGAATGGTATGATCTATATTTAAATCTCTAGTTTACTTTGGTACTTTGTACTAAACTCAGCTACTATTATGTGAGTAGGTTTTTGGGTTGTTGTTCTGTCTGTTCAGTCTCAACTTATTTGGTTACTTGTTGTCTGCTATTTAGTTATGGCTTCTGTTTTTTTAATTTTAATTTTAATTCTAACTTTTTTATTTTTATGAATAGTTATTGTTTTTTTCTTTGTTGTCCTTTTTTTTAGTTAAGTTCCTTTGCTTTTGTACTGTCTGGTAAATGATAAGAATGCGTGAAGTTGGTGCGCTGAAATATTATCCCTTTTGTTGTAGTAGTTTCAGATCTTAGCATATCTTACTATGATTTACAAGTCCACATGGTCTTGCAGTTCTACTAAGTACTGCATACATTTTCAAATAGCCTTTGAACCATAGTCATATTACACCATTATAAATTTCTTCCTCTAAAGATGAAGAAATTAGATAAACGAAGTTGGGTCCATTATAAATTATGCACCATTATAAATTATATCATCAGTAGCCTTTAAGCTTCATGCCCAACTCCTGAATAAATGAACAATATAACTTCCGAAGTTGGGTCTTTGGCATGATGTCTCTAGTGTATGCTACTGATGTCGCTTGTGTCTGGGGTGTTGTTCTGGTTTGTTTTGGTGTTTGGTCCTAAATTTTATGCAGTTGGGGACTAAGATGAAGCAAATAGTTTGATTTTCATGACAAATATGATGGAAATAGCAAGTTATTCATATCACAAAAAGGAGAAAGGCTTTCTCTGCTTTTGTTCGCTTTAATTCGCTCTATTGATGATGGTAAATGGGTTGTGCTTGCGAAAGGTGGTGCAAACCCCTTGGTAAGTTCATTAGAATATCGAAAATTTACAGGAATGGCCGTGGGCATTCCATCTTGATTCCTGGGGGTTTGAACACGTCTGGATGGGCAATGTTGCGTACATCCTTCATAGGTCATTTGTTGGCTTCGATTTTAAACTCTCATGTTGTATTCCCCACTTTCCCTGTATCAAATGGCAATGAAAAGGGGGGGGGGAACTTTAGTGATGGAATCTATTCTGATCCACTTTGGCCGTGTCCCGACTTCTCGGGGTGAGGAAGTATGGGATAGGGTGACACAGGGTGATGTTTGTCTCTTCCTGCAAGGAATAGGCTGATTGCCTTTGTCGCTGGAATGAAGGTGTCAATTAGGAGGACCTGTTCCAATTTCTTGGAGTCTAGAGTTATTTTCCATTCAGCCTGGCTCCATTTTCAAGCGACGGAAGATGTGTGGTGGTGTAAGGTCGGTTGATCGAAAAACCCTTGAGTGCGAAGAACTCAGGTGGGAGTGATTGGAGGTGGAAGGAGGAGATCTCTGTGCTATCATTCGCTTGATCTCGGTGGAAGACCTGGGTAGGACATACCCTGTTGTGGTCACGATCTAGGGGGAGTTGTCGATGGTACATCGGAGGTTTCTCTTGCGTTCTTCAATGGGTTTAGATGGTCTCAGGTTGCTGGCAAACTTGCTCCGTCGGGGGGGGGGTCGATGTTATCAGGCTTGGAGGGGATTCCTCCGCTCAAGGGCCAGATGGCTGTACAACACCTAGTTTGAATTTTGAATTTGGTAACTCTTCTCAGAATGGAACTTGTTTGCTGGAGGTGGCGTGTCGATAAAACCATTCCTCTTCCGGGTTGGCACCATTGCCTTTGGCTGGTGATGGTAGGTCTTCAACGGATTTTATGGAAATCTCTAGATTTGATGGTGAGTGTGGTTTGAATAGGATGAATGGTACCTAGGACATGCAATCAGGGCGGTCGATTCCTCTTTTGATCTTAGGGACGACTCTGGCTGGTTCCAGGCGGGACGTAAGGGAGAGAGCCTTTAAAGATATGACCTCTGATTTGAATCCTATGGACTCCTTGGGACTGAAGGCTCCTAGTTTGCAATTAGAATTGGGTAAACCAGCATTTGGTAAGCCCAATTTTGGTATGGCGGGTGGTCTTACTAGAAAAGAGTGGAGGGCTATCGGGTTAAGGAAGGATGGTGGGCCTGGCCCTTCTGAGGCCCATGACGAGGGTTTAGGGCCTTTCAATGTTAATATGGTGCAAGCTCGTGATTTGAGGGCTTCTTTTGAGTGATTGTGTTTGTCTTCCCCCCTATCTTCCTCGATGAAAGCGATTGATATGCTTGAGCATTCGGTTGGATGTGGGTCTCGTTGGCACGATGTGGTGGAAGACGAGATCGAGGCCAATGAGATTCGGGTTTGTGTCCGCTTGGTGACTGCGAGCCCCACTGGCAAGGGTGGTTTAGACATGGTGGGTTCTTAGTGTTATTGGGTTTCTTTGGTGGAAGACTCGACTCCTCTCTCTGGATGATGTGGAGTTGTCGGAAGATTGGGAGTTACCTGGTGATTACATAAATGGTTTGTTGTACCCTGTGGTGGTGATGGAAAAGGCGCTTGCTCCTGGTGATTGGGTTGGGTGTCATCCTATGGCGATCACGACTCAATTGCGTTTGAGTTCTAATCCTGTGCCTAAATTAAATTTTATTGTAAGCGATTCTTTGGATGCGATTTCTTCAAGAGCTAGAGTGGAAAGAGTCCCTGCTTCTTTTGCTAGCCCCAGGGTGCCTTCAGAAGGTCTGTTCGGTCTTGATCCTGGTGAGTCTTCCAATTTGAGAATCCTTTAATCGAATGATTGTACCACTAAGCGGGATGGGTTTGACCCTGAGATATTAGGTAGGGAAGGGGGTTGCTCTTCTTCGTTATGCTGTTTTGGCTAGAAGAAATTGATGATCTGCCATCCTCTTTGTCAGATGCATTCTATTGAACATTTGCATTTTGTTTCCAATTTCCAACCCTTGCCTTTTGTGTCGGATTTGTGTAGGATTGCTAAGCCGGTATACAAGGATGACAATCTTATCAATGTAAATGATAGGGATTACTTGGATCCAAATGGCATGATTGGGGACGGGGACAAACAACTGGTGGTTTTTGAGAATCAATTACTTGTGGTTGAAGGTGAGAATTTGATGTGGACTGAACCGGTGGTTGATCTTTTGTTGCTCTGGGAGGGTGTAATGGAATCGAAAATGGTCACCTTGGAAAATCTTAGGCTTAAGGCTCCTTTTTCTAGTATAGGTGTGATGGAAAGAGATGAGGAGGTGTTATCTGATTGGGTTATCAATAAATTGGGGGATTTTGGCCCTTTTTTGGGTTTATCTTATGAGGGCTTTGAAGATGAGTTATTAGGATTATTTAGAAGGATTGTGATGAAGAGGGATACGGGCTTTAGCGCCGGGGGGGGGGATCGAATTCGGTGTTGTGCAAGAGGTTAAAGAATGAATTAAAGAAATTAGAATGCAATGTTAATTATGAAAGGGAGGATGGGGGTTGAGTGTGGGGGGATCAAGGAAAGGAAATGGTCTTTTGCGATGTGTCCATGGATCTTAAGATTTTATCTTGGAACGTTAGAGGGATGTGGAATAGGGATAAGAGACTTATTATCAATCAAAATATTTTGGGTGTGAACCTGGATATTATCTGTTTGCAGGAAACTAAGATTTAGATGATGAATGATAGGTTGATTAAAGAGGTGTGGGGTATCAGGCCTTGTGCTTGGCTAGCTCTTCCTTCATGGGGTGCTTCTGAGAGCATCCTTATTTGGGATGTGGATAAAGTGGATGTTTTGGATCATGAGTTTGGGGCTTTTTCTGTTTTCACTAGGTGTAGGCTGAAATGGATAGTGGAGGATTGGGTGTTTGTGGGGGTTTATGGTCCAAATGTGAGATCTGAGGTTGATGATTTTTTGTAGGAGTTAGATGATGTTAAGGTTTGTGGGGATCTGCCTTGGTGCATTGGGGTGATTTCAATATGATAAGATTTTCTTTAAAAAGGTGTGGGGGTGATTGGAATGATTCTGGGATGAAGAAATTTGATGCCTTTATTGATAGATGGCACCTCATTGACACTCCTCTTAAAGGAGCTAAGTTTACGTGGTTCAACTTTCAGCTCAATTCCAGTTTGAGTAGACTTGATCGCTTCTTTTTTTGTGGGGAGTAGGAAGATTTGTTTCTGAACCGCTCTCAATCGGTTGTGTAGAACTACCTCAGTCATATTCCTATTGTGTTGGGCTGGTGTAGGCCGGTTGGGGGGCCTATGTCGTTTAAGTTTGAGGAAATGTGGTTCCTTGAGTCGGATTTTCTGGAGATTGTGAAACAAGAGTGGAACAGAACAGAGTTTTCGGGTAACTCGAGCAGGAGATTTGCTCTTAAGCTTATATCTTTGAAATGTCGGTTGAAAGTTTGGAATAGGAATTCGGCCAAGTCTCTTAAGATAGAATTGGAAATTTGTAAGGCTAAAATTCGTGTGTTGGATTTGTTGGAGGAGACTCGACAACTTTCTCCTATGGATGGGAATGAGAGGGAGGGCTTGAAGAAGGATTTTTCGAAAGCTGTTTTGTTGTTGGAGGTAGAGATCTTGGGTTATTGGTTAAAAGAAGGGGATTGAAACACAATTTTTTTTCGTAAGGTGGTTTCTCATCGAAAAAATTCTATAGAGATTTATGGCCTATACATCAATGGGAGGCGGTCTCAGGATTAGAGGGAAATTAGAAATGAGGTCGAGGAATTCTATGAAAAGTTGTATAAGGAGGATCAGTTTATTAGGCTAGAGTTGGAGGGTATGGAGTTCGATTGTATCTCTACTAGTGATAGAACGATGCTTGAGAGACGATTCTTTAAAGAAGGGGTTTGGAATGTTCTCTTGGGAATGAAAGGGGACAAGGCTCCAGGGTCGAACGGTTTTTCCATTTCCGTCTTCCAGAAATGTTGGGATATTGTTTAGAATGATTTATTGGATGTTTTTGATGAATTCTATTATTTGGAAGAATTCTATGAGCATCTGAATGATACTTTTATTGTGCTAATCCCAAAAAGTTATGATGCGAAGGAGTTGAAAGACTTTTGTCCAATTAGCCTTCTAAGTAGTGTTTATAAGATCATTTTTAAAGTGTTGACTTCTAGGCTGAAATTGGTTATGGAAGGGATTATTGCCATGGCTCAGAGTGCCTTTGTTGAGGGAAGACAAATCCTAGATAGTATTTTGATTGCAAATGAGTGCATTGTGGATAGAAGACTATTTGAGAGAAATGGCCTGATCTGTAAATTGGATTTGGAAAAGGCTTATGATCATGCTAATTGGGAGTTCCTGGACTATATCTTGGGTAGAATGAGGTTTGGGGTAAAGTGGAGAAGTTGAATGTTTAATTGCATCAAAACGGTGAAATTCTAGGTTTCAGTGAATGGTTCCCCTGTGGGTTTCTTTCGGAGTTCTATGGGCTTGAGGCAATGAGATCTTCTTTCCCTCCTTCTCGTCATTATGGTCTTTGAAGTCTTAACTAAGATGATTAGAAGGGTGGAGGGGGTGTATATTCTAGGATTTCAGATTGGTATGGGTAGTTGTAGGATTTTGTATTTGCTATTTGCGGATGATACATTGATCTTTTGCGATGTTGATGAGAACCAATTGGATTATTTGAGGTGTATCCTTTGCTGTTTTGAGGCGGTATCAGGGTTAAAGATCAATTTGGCCAAAAGTGAGATGTTCCAAGTGTGGGAGGTGCCAAACATTAGGGATCTGGCTCGGATTTTGGGTTGTAAAATTGGTTATTTACCTTTGTCCTATTTGGGGTTACCTCTGGGTGCTACTTTTAAATCCAAGATGGTGTGGGGTCCGGTGTTGGAAAGAATTTCGTCGAGATTGGACTCTTGGAAGGGGGCCCTTTTGTTTAAGGGCGGAAGACTTACCTTATTGAAATCCACTCTTGCCCCCATTCCAAACTACTTTCTTTCATTGTTCATTATCCCTAAATCGGTGGCTAATGACATTGAGATTACATTTTGTAATTTCCTGTGCAACTATTTGGGGGAGCACCACCGGTACCATCTTGTTGATTGGAAGTCTATTTGTAGACCTATGGGGGCAGTGGTTTGGGTATAAAATCAATTAAAGACCACAATAGGGTGATGTTGGCTAAGTGGCACTGGTGATTTGGAATGGAAAATGAAAGTTTATGGCGTAAGGTGGTGGTTGCTCGATTTGGGGAGGTTTCTTCGTGGGAAACAAAGGAGGTCCAGGTCCGGCATGGCTGTGGGCTTTGGAAGTCCATTCAAAAGGTTAAGGATATTTTCTGGAAATTCATTTGTTTCAAACTGGGCTTTGGGAGAGAGATTAGGTTTTGGGAAGATAGATAGATTGGTTATAGCCCTCTGAGGGACATGTTTAGGAACCTATATTCTTTAGCTATGGATCCCATGGGAAGGGTATTCAAAACTTTTGATGAGGAGAGTAATATTTGGAGGCCGTGGCTGCTTTGAAACTTGAATGATTGGGAGATTGATGATTTTGGTAGGTTGTTGGCGGTGCTAAAGCCTAATCCTTCAATGGGGAATAGTTGAGAATGGGTCATTTCAAAAAAAGGTATCTTCACTCCTAAGTCTCTCTATTTGGAATTGGGTGGGTTTAAGGCTATTTCGTTTCCTCTTAATGGTATTTGGATATCGGGTATCTCATCAAAAGTGACATTTTTTATTTGGAATGTCTTTCTTGATAGCTGTTTTGTTGTATTTTTGGTGGGGTTCTTCACTTGTTTTTAGCTGTTTTTATGTTTTGTTTTCTTCACTGGCTTGGTGAGGATCCTTTTATTTCTCCCTTTTGTTCCCTTTTCGGTTTTTAATAAAGCTTATCCTTTTATCCAAAAAAAAAAACAAAAGAAAAGAAAAGAAAAAGAAACAGAAATTAGATGAACAATGCTGATTGTCTGCACTACTCATCAAAGGCTTTCACTCCTAGAGTGGCACATCTTATTTTTAAGGTTTATTTGCCTACATGTCAGGGGGAGGGAATATAGTATACCTGTTGTTGGCTCCCATGGTTTGTGCATTGGGACATTGTTTCTATGTTGAATAACTTTTTATTGCATGTGATGTAATTTATTATGTATGTTTTAAGGCAGTTCTCACATTCATAAGAAACCCACATTGGTATAATATGTTTTTGGTGATCTTTATCTATTATTTCTTAGATAAATAAGATATAATGAACTAAGACAGGGAAGATAGATGAATGTGCGTTTGCATGAACTGTGCTAACTTAGAAAAGTCTTGTGTGTTTTTGAGCATGTTCATTCCTCCTAGAGAGAAATTGAAGCGAAAGAAAAAATATCATAAGTAGTTCATCATGATTCTAATGAGAGAGATGGAGGAAATTTGGTGAAAAAAGAATACAGTGTAGTTGAACTCTGGCAACCAAGGTGCATGATCTCCCCCTAGCCCCTCAGGATTTGGTGTGCCCTCCTAAAGGCCCCTTAACGGCACCCCTGCATGAAGTGGGGGGCACGTCATGTCGAGAAGTGATTTACTCCCCCCCTAAAAAAAAAAAAGTGTACATCACTTGTCGACGTGATGTGCCCCCCATTGCTTGCCGGGGGCACGTTAGGGGCATTTTAGGAGGGTGCACCAAATCCTAGCCGCCCCCACCTAAACCTTGCGTCACATGTGGTCAAGCAATTCATAAACCACACACTTGTTCTTATTTTACGCGGAAAAAACCTCTTCATACTTCCGTCCTACCATTTGATCCCACCATTAGAACTTTTCCCTATATCTTCTCCATTTCTAAACCATCTCTCTCCCTACTTGATTAATGGAAGATCAATAGGCTTAATAATAGATTCAAAAATTTCTATTTGTTGGAAAGGTAGTATTGTAAAAGGTATTGAAAGTATTCTACACACACCAAAACTCTATGCTATATGTATTGAATAAATGTTTGTATAAGTAGAATTCTCTGTCTCTCATATGGTTCTGTACGAAGTATTCTTCTTTGTCCTCTTCTGGATCACCTTTTTCTCATCTCTCTCTCCTTTCTTCTTTAAATCTTGTGTAAATCATCCTGGTATCATAGAAGAGAAGGGATCCTGAGCATGGGGAGCGTTGATGTCAGCGTCACTAAGGTTGACATCAACATCCATACAATCACCGGCAAGGTGGAGTTCATGGATGGAAAATTTTGGTACATCATGATTTATCATGAATTTTGGTACCACTAGTTGGGTGATTCGAAGACTAGAGGTAATTTTTGGGGATTTTTCTTAATAAATTCACGTAAAAATCCAAGACAAGTTTTCTCGATACTGTGTTCAAACGAAAAGTTTTTTTTGAAAATGGTTGGCACAAAATTAGTCACCCCTACCATATGAACTATTTGAGACTGATTTTGTGATGTTTGGTGGAGTATTGACGATCTGGTGAACAAAATTGTCAGATAGTTGATGGCTAGGCCATGATGTTTTTTTTTTTTTGAAAAAGTAAGGTAATATATAAAATCCAGAAAACAACACCCTACGCCTAGCATAAGCCATGCTAGGAAAGGAAAGAAAAAAAATCAAACTGAAACTAAAAAGGGTGAAAATGGAGCGGTCCTAGTCGAAGATCCATGTTGCGTAAGGAGGGCGAATCCCAAGGTAGAGCCATGAATCCAATCATAAAGCCTTGAGAGGGTACCATCAAATATTGTATGTGTCTGACTCGCACTGCCATCAAAGAATCTTCTATTCCTTTCCTCCCAAATCGACCACCACAATGCTGCTGGCACTAAAATCCACATTTGGCTACCAACCTTATTCCAATTGTTACAATTCTAGGTAGGCCAACACGTTAAGAACTGATGGATGGACTCTGGATGAACCCACTCCACCCCGAACTGGATGCAAAAGTAACTCCATAAGCAAGCCACCCACGGGCAATGATGGAACAAATGTCCAGAAGACTCCCCTGCCGACATACACAAGCAACACCAATTCGGAACCACCACACCCCACCGAATTAGATTGTCGATTGTTGGGGCATGATCCCACTGCAACGTCCACACGAAGCAGGACACTTTCAACTGACACTTTCAACTGAATCAAAGGGTTTCAAGCACACACCCTAGGAGAAGACTCTGGCTTCTGAATGCAAAGCGCCTCAAACATCGACTTGACAGAGAAACCTCCATCTTCATCCTTGATCCAGATCATCTCATCCTCCAGATCCGGATCACCGACTTGAAACCTCTCCAGAACATCCATCAGACGACCCATTTCCTCGATCTCCCAATCATTCAAATTCCTAATAGGTTTAAGATCCTAGGAACAAAACATTCTAGAATGAATCATCTGATCTTGGACTGAACTATCTTTGGATGAAGCCAGACTAAAGCAAGAAGGTAACATAAATTTGAGAGGCTTCCTGGAGCACCAGACATCTTCCCAAAACTTAACCCTATTGCCATTGTTAACCTTGAATTGGACAAAGCTGAAAAACACTTCCATGTCTCTGTTAATGCCTTTTTATAGCCCACATCCTGTTGGCCCCACCGGACATCTGCTAGCCCAATCTTGCCTCCCGTTTCTGTATTTAGCCTGCACCATCCTCTTCCAAATCTAATTTCCCTTGTTTCCAAATCTCCATAATAACTTGGCAAGTAAAGGGGGTTGACCTACGGTGTATTGATGTCAAAGGGGGTGACCTATGGTGAGTCAATAATGGTTGGATCTGGTTGTGATCAGGGATATAGAAAACTTAAAGCCTATTATTAGTGTCTTATTACATTGGGGTGGCTCTGGAAAAGAATCTGCCATCTGAAGAAGACTCAAAATAAGTCCAAGGAGACATTGACTATGCTTGAGGGTATCGACAGCATGTTACCTATGGGTATCTAGGTTGAAAATCCCAGTGTTTGAATCACTACAGTCAAACTAGATGGGATCAACTATCTTGAGTGGTCTCCATTGGCTAAGATGTATATCGGTGGCCAGGGGAAGTTGGGCTACATCAATGGTCGTGTAGGTGAGCCATCATCTTAAGATAGTTAGGCCTATGACAGGTGGGAGTCTGGGAATTTGTCTGTGATATCATGGCTCCTACATTCGATGAAGCCTCATATAAGTTGTGGTTTTTTGTTCTTAAGGACAACAAGGGAGATTTAGGATGTAGTGGCTTAAACGTTTCCCAAGTGAAGAATTTTGTTAGAGTTTACCAAGCTAAATAAGGAAGTTGCTCATCTTCGTTAGGGGGAGAGGAGCCTGGGTAGTTATTTCGCAGCTTTATGAAGTATGTGGGAAGAGCTTGATCATTATGAGACTTTCAAGCCTGTCTGCTAGAAGGATGTTGTGGCTTATAAAGAGATACTTGAAAGAATTTGAATATTTGAGTTCTTAGCTGGATTAAATTTGAATTTTGAGCTTGTGAGAGTTCATATTCTGAGTCGAGAGGAGTTTCCCTCATTAAATGAGGTTTATGCCTTTGTCCAGAGTAAAGACAACCGCTAGACAGTTTATGCATCAGTATCAATCACTTAACTCATTAGAGAGGTCAACCTTGGTTTCCGCTCCAATTGTTCAGAAGGGAGGTAAAAGTGGTATTAGGAAACCATTTAAACCTTGTATGGATGATAGAGAAAAGCCTAATTTGGGCTCAGTCCCTATTGATAGAGATAAATTGAAATGTAGCCACTGTGGGAAAATGCAATACACTAGAGAGAATTGCTGGGATCTTGTTGAACGACCAGAAAAATTCAGCAAACCTGGATTTATGAGAGCTAATTTTGTTTCTTCTTATGAAAATTATTCTAGTGGAGGACCTTCTACTCAAAAGATGGTTGGTTAGTCCCGACAGTCCACTTGTAGGTGACTTTTCCTATAGGATGGTTACAATTTCTTAGGAAGAACTTGAGAATCTATGAAGATTTAAGTCTAAATTAGAGGGTACTATGACTACACAGCATCCCTCCACTTCCTCCTTTGCCTCGGCCCAATCAGGTTCCAATGTAACTGCATTTCATGCCTCTTCTACCTCATCTCAGTCCTGGATATGACAAGTATGTCATCATTGTTTACCTCTTACTCTACATGTTCTGGTAAAGATAAAGTAATGGTGGCAGATGGTACCTTATTCTCCATTTCTAGGAAAGGAAATGTCAGTGTTTCCCCTACTCTATCTCTTTCTTTAGTTCTACATGGCCCAAAGTTTGGTATTAGCCTTTTGCCTATTAGTCGTCTGACCAAAGATTCAAACTGTTTTGTTACACTTTTCCCTTCATATTGTGTATTTCAGGGTTTGGTTTCGAAGAGGATGATTAGGAGTGGTTGTGAAGCTGGTGGCTTATATTTTCTCAATGCGGATGCAATACTCTCAATTGTTCCAGCCCTTCAGTCTAGTATAAGTGTTTCAATCAATAAAACTTGGTTAATGCAGTGGCATAACCAACTTTGTCATATATGTTTTTAGTCCATGAAGCATTGTTAGTCTGTGTCTTCAAAAGATTTGTTTTGTGAAGTGTGTCAATTGTCTAAACATGTGAGACATTCTTATCCTCCAAGTATTAATAATAAAAGTTCTACCCCATTTTATTTGGTTCATTTTGATGTTTGGGGGCCTTCTCCTACCACATCTTTGTTTGGATTTCGATTTTTTGTGACTTTTGTGGATGACTACTCCATGTGCACCTTGGTATATCTTAAGAGAGCAAAGGATGAAGTATTTTCAAATTTTGAAAAATTTCATAAAATGGTTTAGACACAATTTGATGCATCTATAAAGATCTTGAGGTCCGATAATGGGGGGAAGTACATTTCTTCTACCTTGTAAATTTATTTGGACAATTGTGGAATTGAGCATCAGACATCTTGCGATGGCTCTCCCCAACAAAATGGGGTGGCTGAACGGAAGAATTGTCATCTTCTTGAAGTTACAAGAGCCTTCCTCTTTGGAATGCGCATTCCTAAAACCTTTTGGTCAGAGGCTTCGTGGTGCAGGACAAAGGAGAAGAAACCAAAAATTGATGTTGAGTAATTCCAAAGCCCTCAAATAATGGTTAGATTTAAAGTGCGGAAGTAAAAGTTTTCAAGAATTGAATTTAGTACTTCAAGTAGCCACAAAAATAAGAGAAAATTGAAGAAAAAAAATCGCAGAAATAGAGTTTAGAAGAATATAGAATGAAAAGAAGAAGAAAATATGGAAAAAGACCCAAAAGGGTATTTTGTAATTTTGAACAAAAATTCAAAAATTACCAAAATGCCCGTATGATGAGATAGAAAATTCTGAAAATCTTATGGTCATTTCTAATGTGTGACAGGGTTCTACAGTTAAAATTTCATGAAATTCCGATAAGATTTGATGGATCAAATCAAAGAATTTCAAAAAAAGTGAAGGTGCTTTAATGGAGGTAGAAAAAGAAAAATATGACAGAAAGAATGAGAGAAGAGAGCAGTATAGAAAGAAAAATAAAGTTAGGAAGAAACTAAAAGAAAAAGAAAAAAGAGAGGAGATTTACCTTGAAGGAGAAATAACTTGTAGCTACACCTAAGGAAGAAGAGAGAAAGGAGTCATGAGTGACATCAACCCTTACAGAAGCAGAACATGGCTACAGCCACACCTTGAGAACACCCGAATCTTTAAAAACTTGTTTATTTTTTCACTATTAAATTATAGGGAGGGGTTGCCTTTAAATAGACTTACAACTTTAAGAAATTGAAAACTTGCCAAAATTAGAAACTTCCTAAAATTCTAAACTTGCTAGCCAAGTTTTCAAAAAACATAATTTTATAAAAACTTATTTTCCTAAAAATCAAAACTCAAAACTTCCTAAAAACACTATTCCCGTTTTTTGTGACCACCCCTTAATAATTTGGTCATAACTTTTTCAAATCACCTTAGATTTGTGCAATCTTGGTCTCATTAGAAAGGTAATTGAATAACCTATCTAATTACACCAAAATCAAGCTAAAAAGTCAAGTTTTGACATTTGAAAAAATGGGTTAAACATAAAAAACGGGATTACTCTAAAAAAAAACCAAAGTTTGGCACTATTGGCCTTATCAACATGGACACATAAAATGTTGTACCCCCCTTAAAATACTCTAAACACCTAATTACCATGGACATCTTCATTTGGCCTTCCTTCCTTGATAATTCATGGGCTTGGGCTTCCAAATAGGATAGGTTTTCTCAAAAAATTGCAAGGTTGCTGTGTCATCACCACTGGCTCTAATATGTTCACTACTGTGCGATACTGATCTTAGAATGAATGATTATACACAATTGATTCGGCTAATCGTCCTGCCACACTGTCACTCCCCCTATAATCATACCACTGGGATGAAGTAAACAATTGCTTTAAGTCAACCTTTTTGTTTAGGATACTCTGTAATGCTATGTAGTTGGTGGCAAAACGTGTAATACCTGATCGCATGATATCACCTTAACATCTCTCTCATCATTGCTAATACATACCCATGGTTATATATGAAATTGGTGATTGTCCTAACATCTTCCACTTCTCTCTTTACAGTATCTTTCTTTCTCACGTTCTTAAGCATGAGGTGTATGCAATGGGTTGCACATGGAGTCCAAAATAAATTATGTTTTTTCATTAACTTCTTTCCAGTTTTCTTAAAATTGCTGTCATTATCTATAACTATTTAGATCACATTTTGTTTGCCGACCTCATTAATGACATCCTCTAACAAGCCATATATGTATTTATAGTCCTTGATAACCTTAGATGCATCCACAAATTTTAAAAACATGGTGACTGCATTATAGTAAACCATAAAATTAATGATTGACTGTCTCGTAGGACTAGTCCAACCATCACACATGATAATCACCCCATACTCTTGCCATTTTTTCTTCAATGTACCAATATAATCATCAAGGAGTTTCTTCTCATGGTCTAGATACTTCCCCATCACCTCATATGCAGTTGGTGCCTTCACACCCGACCTTGCCTTTGCCGCTTCATTTATAAAATTCTAAAGGAGAGACCTTATAGTTATGTTGGCTGCAATTCCACCAAAGCATGGGAATTTTGAATATGCTTGGCTCACCTTTTGTCTCATATTTTCCCACATTTCTTTTAGCCTTCTCTGCTTGTGTTCTTGGGAGGGGCACAGATTAGGATCAATGGGAATGGCGGTAGGATGATCTCTTATACTAGCAGCTCGATTGATCTTACGACTCCCACCAGTGCCACTTCTACTACCACCACTAGACCTGTTCCTCTACCTATTGCTGCCACTACCACCAATACTAGCACCAATATCCCTATTAGGTCTTCTACTACCACTGCCCCTTCTCTTCATACGCAGAAGGTCTAAAATCAGGCCTAAATGAGTGCATATGTCAAAGTTGCTCCCTTGTGCTGATTTGCCAAGCTTGCCTTCATTGCAAGCCTATATTGTTTCTTTTGCTCATCTGTCTCATAATCAGATAGATATTGTATTCCATCATCATCATCATTATCCACATTTACATATCCCTGTGTGGCTTCCGTTAATGCTGCATCCCTAACAATCTTTTCCTTTTTATCTGCCTCTTTCTCTGTCAAGTGATTATTCACTTGTCTCTTAATTTAAGGTGAAACTTTCTCACAACAGGATATCCCTCTATGTTGCCCATTGGCTAGATGTTTCAGTCGAGTAATCCCACCATCATGCATATTTTATTTTAAGAAATCTACCAAATTGACTTATTATGTGCAAAATGGGATGTAGTATGTCATATAAAAGAATTAGACCAAACAATGCTCATTTCATATATTTTTTTGATTTTTTTTTTCGAAAAGAAATAATTAAATATTTTTTTCCCGAAAATTATTATTTTTTCCATGAATGTGTAGATCTATCACAAATGTATAACATATAAAAAATCTACAAGGATTAGAAAAGAAATAGAAAGATTACCAAAAATTTTGTTGAAATTTGGGTTTTTGGGTTCGATCCTCCGATTCGGCTCAAATCACCTTCTCAAATGAATTTGATTCAAGTGGAGTCCTAGATTTAGGCAGTAGAAGCAAAATCAAGCAAAAAATTACAACAAAAGTGAGTTTTTGTGTGATTTTTCAAGTTTGCGATAAGGTCTCCTTCCGGCTGCAAGATGCGAGATGCGAGACGCGAGACACTCTTTCTTCGATTTTAAAAAAAAAGCTGAAAAAATAGTGTATTTTGGACAACTTATCGCAAGACACGTGCGATACGTGCAATACGGCTTGAGAT
>JAOXJP010014443.1:0-17630 GCA_025762735.1 Platanus orientalis | reverse complement strand
TCCTTTCCTCCACCACCCATTTGACATGGGCCCCACCACCTTATCCACCACCTCACCTCTCCCCTCTCACTTCCCCCCACCTCCTCATATGAACCACACACCTGCTCCCTCAGCTCATTCCCTTTTAGAAGCCAACCACCTTAGTCGCCTTCCCCTCCACCCATTTCCACCTCATCACCTCCACCAAACACCTCACCCTCTCCACCTCACCCCCCCTCCATCCCGCCTATAAATACCCCCCAGGTCATGGATAAAATGGGGGATCCAAAAAAGAAAAAGAAAAAAGAGAGAAAAGAAAAAAAGGAAAGAAAGAAAATAAAGAAAAGAAAAGGAAAGAAAGAAGAAGGAGAATCAACCTAGGTCAACTAGGTCCCCTTTCCCCCCCTTTTAAAATTTTAAACCTCTTCACTCCCTTGGCCCCATGGTGGGACATAGGGAAGATAAGTATATCACCCATTTTCATCTTTATTTTTTAACATACTACAGTGCAAGGACCATATGTCCCTCCACACTTCGAATTTAGAGCCCAAATTTGAACTAAAAATCACTGACATAGTGATTTATCCTTCCACCAAATTTGAGCCCCAGATCATACTATTTGACCCCTGAGATGGGTCCCACTTTCTCACTAAAAATGGGTGTTCCCCCATGTCCAAATTGAATAGTGGGGAATGCTCGAATTTTAATTTTTTTATAAAATGCTTTTTTTATTTATTCTTGTTCTATGTACTAGCCAACTAATTTATAGAGTTAGATTAAGTTGTGTAGTCCATTTTATTAAGTTTAGGGTATTTTATCATAGTTTATTTTCGATTAAAATTCTGCTACTATTATTTTGTGTTAAATCCAGTCATTCATCTTGTTTGTTTAATAACTTCTTGTGTATTTATTGTTTTGCTACCAAATTTCTACAGTAGTTTCATAACTCTTTATTCTTGTTCACCAAATTTGGGCCCAACTCCATGTGTATAACCCCTAGAATGGGTCTCACAATTTTTAGTTTTTGTCAAATTCTGTGCTAAGTAACACATAATCTACACATTAAAAAATTTCAAATGAGGTCCACCCTTGTCCAATGGGGCTATAATTTTACAGAGAGTTCACTGAGATGATAACCCAACTTTATGCAAAATTTCAAGTGCATTGGACCACTTTTGGTGGCTCAAAATCCCAAAAACCTGACTACTAGTTTCTGACTCAAAACCATTATGCCTAAACTCCCACTTCCATGGAGATCAGGCATACTTTAAGTTCAGGCATATAGCCTATTTTAGGTATGCCTAAACCTATGCTCATTATACCTTATTGGAAAGATCTCTCTCTTAGCTTTCCAAAGAGACTAATCATGCTCAATTTTGAGTTGTGTGGAGAGAGATATGTCCGTTTAAGTGAAAGGACTGTCCAACATACGACTGAATTTTAATCCAATTTAAATTCAGGCATACTAACCTGAAAACCCTATCTCCCTGTCTCTATGTATCCCATGATATGAAGAGACCCACAAACCCCTGGAAACCCTTGATGAAAGATTTCTAAACTCTTGATTTCACTAAAATGACGAAGTGGGGTCCATCTGGGATAGTATGCCTGAAATCACTTCATTGTGAAGATCAGGCGTACAAAAAGATTAGGCGTATGCATGAAGATCAGGCGTACTAATTGAAAAATTCTAATCTTACCCTTTTCTGATAAATCAAAAGGTGGAATAAAACCCCACAAGTCCAGAACCATACAAAACCCCTCTTCCAACCTCTAAAACCCTTCTTTGACTTTTGAACATAGACCAAGTCCAACATTAAACATCTAAGTATCCACAAACTGAATTTTACCTAGGAGTAAACGTTGGTATCGTGGCTGCTATGGCAGTGCGATCCGGCTGAGTAACCTGACCCAGTCAATGTTTTTTTAATCCTTCCTGACTTTTTATAAGTCTGCACCTTACCTTAAGATCATGTCGTACTGGTTTACGACCCAAAGACCCTAGGACTTGGCCATAGCCCAGTTAGGTCCATGAAACATTCAAATTGATATAACATAGTTTTGACCTCCTTTTACTAACATGTTTCAGCAGTGGGGAATACTCTATAAGTATATAAAAACCCTAAAATGAACTTACCCTGAACTAGTCTCACTGTCAGATGTACTTGACTACCGAGACTTACAAACCATCAAAACTACATATAGTTTGATCTTGACAAGACCCTAGGAACACTAAACCATACAAGTTTGGGTATGTAGGTAGCCAAAGACTATGTCTCAGGTTCAATTGCAATGATCACACCATAGGGGTGGTCTAGACCAATAAAAATCAAAAGAATATTATCAACTTATTTTCGCTTATTAGCACTTAAAAGTTGCTAGGTTAGAAGAGTCACCCTAAAAAGGTGGGTAATTGGGGTACCTAACACCTTCCCCAATTACAACCAAACAGCTTACCCAGATCCCTGAAAAACATACCAGTCTAAGAGTCAACCCTAGGCCAAAGTGCCTAGCACTGGCCCCAAAAGGCCCATATCCTCTCTTCCCCTAGAAAGGAGGCAGGCGTCCAACCCCGCCTATAAAACCCCAGTTGGTGGCGACTCTGAAAACCAGAGCCCAAAGGCCGACCCAGATAGGCTGGACACAGTTCCCTGAAGTGGGGTGGGCAGACCTCCCTGGTCTTTCCACGATGCCCACAGTATTATAACTCAAGAATGTCACAAGAAATGCTTATAATTCATAGTTCAACATGAAAGATAATCATATTTAAAAAATGGTTTAATGAGATAAGTAAGTAAGCACTTGGTGGCGGGTGGACCGGAGGTACTAATCCCTTTTCTGGCCATAATCAAACCCATGGACTTAAATGGTTAGACCATTTACCTTATCCTAGTCTTGGGGTTTCTTTTAGAGAGTCCCCAAAAAGGTGTACAGTCACTCCTTGCTAGTGATTCTTTTAATACTTCCAAGGCACGTTTCAATTATATATGCATGTCTTGCTTCCACCACTCCATCATGACAACATGTTTTTGCCATGCCTAAGAGGCAGGAAACAGGGATATTGCAATGAAAATAGTGGAGACCCACCCATAAGCCTAATCTCCTCCATGAAGGATTGTGTTTGCCTCCCTTATTTATGTAACCTCTGTTGGGCATCAGGGGGGGCACAAGTGTAAATTACTTTTCAACGTTGATATGTCCACCCCCCTTGCGCCAAATGGAGGTTAGTGTAAAATAAGGGACGCAGACACAATACCTCCTCAATCTCCTCTCCCTTCGTGAGAGAGGGTGCGATACGTCTAGGGGGAGCAATGACACTATAGGGGCCGCATGATGTCTCATGCTTACATCCGTGAAAGTATCTTCTTCTAGAAACATTGTTGATGTTCATCAATTAAACCAAATGCTAAAGGATATCTTGGATTGGAAGCTAACATTGCCATTGGGGACCCATGTACTGGTCCTATGCTCCAACCTTTTGGTCCCAATTTCAACATTGGTTCATAGTAGGGGTTATAAATGAAGGTGGGAGGACTGAGTTGGTAGCACAAATGGATGCATAAAGAACTTACTCTATGCAGAACATCTCTCTCTTTACTTAAAAATATATCACCTTAGATGATATTATTTTGACTTACTACTATGTACGCTCACCAATGAAACACTTACAACTGAGACAATATCAATCCATAAATGAAATCTTATGGAGGTACCACATTCCATAGATTTCTATTTATTGCGAATTCCATGGATTCATTCTCAAACTACTTCATAAATACATACTTACCCACTTCATTTCACATTAACACTACAAGAAATACTAGAAAGAGCCAGCTATAAATGGTGGAAAAATAACACAAAACATGCAACTTCGGTTGTGCATTGTAAACACATTAATCTCAACAGTGGAAATTATTTTTCATAGTAGTTGGATTTCAACCTTTGAGAATGTTGTAAATGAAAAGTGGAGATGGATGACCTTCTTCATGCTCTTTATGGGTATAGTCTTAGGGAATTGCTTAGAAGCCACCATAATGTTGATGAAGGTTGAGAAAAGGATCAAATGAGAATAGGAGTCATTGAAACAGTTGTATTAGCACTAGAAACTATAAGCAAAATGAGAAAGGATTGGGTATTTAAAGGATAGATAAAAATGATTTACAGATGCACATGTGATCTGCTTTTGTTGAATTGGCGTGGTTGATGCATTCATGAACAATAAGTTTGTTTCGAGCTAACAAATTTGAGTTATTAAGAAGGTGAGTTCCTAAGTATACATGAGGTGTGAGAGAGTTATCCCATTTCTAACCTACACTATTATGAAATCCTACCTGAATCAAACATGAAAGACTAGAAGATGGTGAATGAAATGGTGAAAGAGATGACAATCATGGAAGCTTCACCGACAGAGGGAGGATCATCAAGAGGAATGATGATAATGCAAGAAAATGAAATAATGGAGCATGAGATGACAACAGAAAATTAGGTCCTCCAAGAGGAGGTCTAGAGATTATCTTTGGCTAATAGAGTCATCGACACAGGCCACATATTCCGAAACTATAAGCTTAAAGAAGGTACATCTTCTATTGTATTTTGACCGGTGCATGATAGACTGATTAAACCTTATTCATTTGTTTATCAACTAAAGGATCTATGAAAACCAGAACATTACTTTGAGATTCGAAAGGTTTCAAATGAAATACATGTGGGGTCCTTTGACCAGTGTCCTGACGTGGAGAAAATGCTTTATGGAGGACCATGGCAACAGGATAACCAACTGGTTTTGGTAAATCTATGGGATTGGACTAAACCGGTTGAAACATGGGAGTTTGGACCATAAGCTTTCTAGATTCAAGCTTTTAATATCCCATTTCAATACCACAACGAGATTATGGCAAAGGTAGTTGGGGATAGGTTGGGAAAGTATCTCTTCTGGGATGAAGAGGAATACGAATCTATAGAAGGGCCATGTATGCGGATACAAGTTGCTATAGACACATCAAAACCACTCATCCTATCTTTATTATTGAGCCATAACGGAGCAGCTAAGAAGATGGTCAATATTAAGTATGAAGACCTTGGTGTGTTCTATTATTTGTGTGGTAAGATGGGTTCTGATGACAAGCGATGTTTTGATTTGAAGCATGCAAAGGTAAAAAGAGAGGATACCTTCAAGATGAAGGAGGTGAATGGTTTCAGGCATAAGATGAGAAGTGATCCATCTTATCTTTGATCAATAATAAAGTAGGCTTTTAAGAAAGAAGCAAAGAAGATGGTGGCAGGAGAGCTTGCAATCGGAGTAGAGGAAGAGATGATGAATCAAGCGTCTGAGTCAAGTCTCCAACAAGATCAAAGAATGATAAATAGTGATTTGATCATAGGCCCACCAAGGGTGGCAGAGGAGAAGGAAAGTGCAGAGGAAGTTAATGCTTGCCATAATGACTCTCTCCAAAGTCATAAAGATGGAACCAAAAGTTGGGGGAGCAAGATACGCTCAATAAATGAAGTGACAATGAAGGGAATCTTCTAACATCAAGAGTACTCCAAGGACAACAACAAAGACAACAATTTGAGGTGGAACCGAAAGATGGAGAGGGCACAATATTCAAGGAAATCAAACATCTTTATTTGAGGCGTCAACATCATTCATACCGATTTCTACCAATTCTTAAGCGGTTCTCTTCAGCATTCCACGACAAACTTCATTACCGATTACAACATATAGCAACTATTCTTTAGAGATGGACATGCTTTCTATGCAAACCAAGTGATCTCGTCATGGACTATAGCGTCACTTGGCGAACTCTGGGATATAGTTAATATGGGTACATACCAAATGCCAAGGTAGCAAGGGTAGGACCACAGTGGACAAGCTATTGACTTTGAATCACATAATATGTCGAGAAAAGAATGTTTAGCTAGGTTAGCACACACCTTATTGATCCAAGGAGGGCTTGAATGAATGATTTGGAAAAATTAGGATAACATGGACGCATTGTAGGAGCAAATGGAAAAACCAAGTATGGAATGGGAGTTAGCCATGGAGATCTATAATGAAGGAAATCAGTTGATAAAAATCGGTATGCAAATTGATGGTAGGTACTTCAAAAGATCAAGAGAGGAAGAAAGGTTTAGTATTATGGAGGAGTACCAGACTGTTGAAAAGCATCGATGCATAGCCATCATCAATGAGGTATGAATGAACCATGTTCTCCATCATTCTAACAAAAAATAAATGCTTTTCTAGGAAAGGATCAAACGAACAGTTTGAATATAGAAAAAGAAGAAGAAAAAAAGTGCCCCCAAAAAAAATGGGAACTTGGCACCTGCTATGCCAACCAATGAGATCTCTAAACTGATCAACCAAGAACAAATGGTTGATAATGTTGAAGCCCAAGTTGATGAAATTAACAAACCAACAAATAAGTGGGTTCGCATGGCTTTCCCACAACAATCATGCTGAGAGCCATGAGCATCTTAGCTTGGAACTGTCAGGGGATCGAGAACCCCTTGATAGTTTGCACAATAAGGGAACTAAGGCGTTCCGACAAGCCCAATGTTTTGTTTTTATATAAAATAAAATGCTCTATTAATTTAACTATTTTAAAGCTACAAATAAAAAAAAATGATTGCAACTTCACAAGAGTTGATTCAAATGGTTTGTCGAGGGGTTTATTATTAATTTGGAAATCCGATTTAGCCATGAAAATAATTGAAAATTTAGAAAATTGGATAATAGGAGAAATTTCAAACACCAACAAGGGTTCTAAGTGGAACATGATATGTGTTTATGGTGAACCCAATATCAACCGTCAAGAGGCTTGCTGGAATGGATTCATATCCACGAGGTTAAAACTAAATGCTGCTACCCTTTGTATTGGGGATTGGAACTGTATTTAGGATTACTCTGATAAAAGGGGAGGTCAATTAGTTTCGAAAGCTCAAAAAACAATGGGAAGGAAAATCCTAAATGAATGTCACCTCATGAGCATTAGCTTCAAAGGTCCTAGATTCACGTGGTCAAAAGTGGTTCAAAATGACATATTTATTGAAGAAAGATTAGATAGAGCAGTAGCGAATTGCCATTGGACACTCATGTTTAACACGTGTGGAACATCTCTTTAGTCTAGGATCATATCATCTTCCAATCCTATTAACATTCCACCTAAGAGAAAAATGGAGATCAAGGTCATTTCGCTTTGAATGGATGTGGACCTCCCATTCTCAATGTTGGTCAATTATCAATGAGAGTTAGAGGAATGAGGAGGAGACAAGCAGACCTCTCCCAATCCTAAATAAGCTAGATCGGCTAGTCCCATCTTTAAAATCCTAGAATAAGGAAAAGTTTGGAGGGGTGCAATCCAAAATATGGAGTTTAGCATATCAAATTTCCTTCCTAAAAGGACTTCAATTAGGAGATCTAAGGAAGAGGCAAATCCCATCCCTATTGAAATTAATAGATGATGTTCGATAGAGGGAAGAAATGATGTGGACTCAAAAATCTAGAATCAACTGGCTTCGATGGGGAGACATGAATACTTGATTCTTCTTCTTGTCCACTCTTCGAAGAAAAGCTTTTAACAGGATTTGAAGAATCCGTGATAATGATGGGAAAATCTATGAAGGTGAAAGTGCAATCCAAGAGAGGTTTCTATCTCACTTCCAAAATCTTTTCCCTTCGTCTAGCCCTTAGCAAGGTTTAATTGATCAGGTAGTGGAATCAATTACTAGGAGACTCCCAATGGAATCCGTAAATTATCTCCATGCCTCATTCTCATATGAAGAGATAAGAAAAACCCGCTTTGACATGGGATAACTTAAAGTTCCTGTTCTTGATGGTTTCCCAGTGGGATTTTATAAAAAAAAAAAATATTAGGATATTATGGGTAACGATATCCTGTCTTTTGTCCATGATTTCTTTGAGAACAAGATATCACTAAATGAAGTTAACCATATGTTTTTAGTATTGATCCCAAAGATGAAGACTCCAGAGAAGGTCGAATAATACATACCTATCAGTTTATATAATGTGTTATATAAAGTCGTTGCTAAAACCATGGAAAATCTCTTGAAACAAGTGATGGATGAGATAATTTCTGCAAACAAAATTATTTTGTTAAGGGAAGGCACATTTCTGATAACATCCTAATAGTTCATGAAAATTTTCACCACCTAAGGAGAAATTCAATGAAGGAGTCTATGGAAATCAAAATTGACATGAGTAAGGCATATGATTGAATAGAATGGAAATACCTCCTAGCAGTTATGGAAAAATGGTATTCAGTTTGAAGTGGATCAACTAAATTCAAATGTACATACAATTTGTGTCCTTCAGTATCCTAATCAATGGATCCCCCACATCCAAATTCTCTCCATCAAGAGGATTGAGACAAGGTGATCCTCTCTCTCCTTATCTATCTATCATGTGTTCGGAAGGGTTCTCAAGCCTCTTGATATACCATGACTAGTGGGGTCTAGTAAATGGGATTAAAATCTGACAAAGAAGCCCAACAATTTCTCATCTCTTCTTTGCAGATGATTGTTTGATCATTTGCAAGAGTAAAGAGATACAAGCTAATATTATAAAAAAAAATTATCTAGCCATTTATCATCATGAATCAAGCCAAACGGAAAATTTGGAAAAGTCGAAAATTTCATTTTGTTGAAGATCGAAAGAGAATGAGAAATCTACCATTGCAACCTCCCTGAGTATCAACCTAGACAATTTTTAGCCAAAATACTTGGGCCTTCCTTCAATCATTGGGAGATCTAAAAATGACCTTTTCAAATTTCTGGAAGAAAAGGCTATTGATAGAATTTAAAGTTGGAAAGCCCAAACTATATCCATTACAGGGAAATTAGTTCTTTTAAAAGTAGTGATCTTTGTGATTCCCAATTATGCCATGTCATGCTTGTTGCTTCCAAAAGCTACATGTCGACAAATTGATAAAATGCAGTGGGACTTTTGGTGGAACAAGAATCGGTCAGAAAAGAAAATTCACTATACCAACTGGAAAACAATGAGGACAACAAAATGTGATGGTAGCTTGGATTTTAGATAACTCCATTTAGTTAATTTAGCACCTCTTGCTAATCAAGGTTGGAGACAATTGAATAATCTTGACTCTCTTTGGGCGCAGCTAGAAAAGTCTATTTATTTCCCAAAATGTTCTTTTTTGGAATCGAAAGAAAGAAGAGGGGCATTATGGGGGTGGAAAAGTATTATGACAGGATGACAACTATTGGAGAAAGGCATTTATAGAAGTGGGATATAGGAGGTTAATCAACATATGGAATGACCCTTGGATTCCAAGCCTTTTTCACTCGAGTAAACTAATATCATCCAAGCTGCTAGATTGTCAAGTAGAGAAAGTGGAAGACCTCATAGACCCCCAAACCATGACATGGAATTTGGGACCCATTTTAATAAACATATCTGAGGAAGAAAGAGGGACAATCCTTAAGATCAGGCTCTCATCTCACCTTGAATAAGATTCTTAGATTTGAGTTCCAGATAAAAAAGGAATATTTTCTATCAAATCGGCATATGGGTTGGCAAAGTTGAACCAAAATGACGCTTTCTTTTGGATGGAAAAAAGTTAGTGTGGATGCTGCTATAGACACAAATTTCGTGTGTAAATCCACACCACAAAATAAATGTAAAAAATTCAATAAATGAATAATTGTAATAAAATAAATAGAACACAACTCTTTGATTTTACACGCTTTTACAAAATGAGTAAAACCTCTAATTCTTTGTTGACGGAATCCAAGGGCCTGACGGCATGTTTCTTAGATTCAGGTATTGATGATGCTTGACTGTAGGGGAATCTTCTCTTTGGGGATTCACACTTTATCCAAAAAAGAGAGAAACATTGCAAATCTTGCTCTCAGGGCCAGATTTGTGGTGTATCTCTGAGAGGCAAGAAGTCTTCTTCTCTTTAGCAATGAACTGTTGTTGATGGAGAGATTGTAAAGTATGCATTGAGTCTTCAAGCCCTTGGAGAGCTCTGGAGATGCTTTAGGAGTCTTCTTCTCTCTAAAACTTCTTACTTCAAGTCTTTTGCTAAAGGTCCTTTTTTTATGTGAAAGGAGTGTATTTATGGCCTTAGGGTTAGAATCTTCCCAAACCCTTGATTGGATGTTCTTACCCTTTTTAGTCTAAAAGAGTTGTTGTGCCTTCCTTATTTGGAGATAAGTGTGATTTATGGAATTATTTGTATTCCATGAGTGGCATAATCTTCCTTCTTTACCCTAGAGAATTTAGATTTTATTTTATTCAAATTTCTCTCATGTGGGTCTTATGCAAACTGTTTGGGTTTGCTAATGGGCTTGAGACATGTGGGCTTGGTCTTTTAGGTTATTGTTTAAAACCTGGACCTAACCCAATGGACTTATCTTTTTAGCCAGGCTTAAATTGTTGATGTACAACCCATTTGGACTTTTGTGTAAATTTGTGTGGGTATAGGACTTTTTTTTTTTTGTAATATATGCAAATTTTAAGTATCTATTAATGCCCCCTCAAGGATGTGTTGATGGAAGCGTAGGTGACGCGGGTGATAGCAGCGCATCCTTGACTTTGACAAGGGTCTGGATGATGCGAGTGATAGTAACATATGTTCCTAACCTTTTTTTTACATAAAGCTTTGAATCAATCGAAATCTCAGTTTAGAGTGAATTGCTACGGGTCTCCTTCTTTGGATTGGGCAATCAATCTTAGCCCATGATGTTGTTGGTTCTTTAATTACCGTGACATCAGCACGGCCTTGACTCTGGAGCTTAGTTCAATCTTTGTTATACTTCAAAGCCATGATGAACTCTTGTGGCTTGGTACGAATGTGGCATCATTGGTGAGCTCTTAACTAGTGTGAAATGGTGTCTTGAGCGATGCAAAAATTTTACCACCGACATTCAATTGGCAAGTGTTGTATGGGTTTGCATCTCTTTGATGACTGTCATCCACATTTATATGACAACATTGGATCACAAAAGAATTGAGATTCCACCACTGCACAAAATCTTCGGTCTGTTTGGGATGCATGATGTCCACACTGGTGAAGCAAGCCACACTTTGGAATTAATCATAAAAGGTGAGCCAATGTCCACTAGTGGTCAAGGAATGGAAGTGGACACAATTATTGAAAGTTTTCCATCAAAGGTCCGGAAGGCACTGTAGAAATTTTGAGAGGGCAACATATTTGTAGTGATGATATTTTGCTTCCATTATGAAACACCAATCACATAAAAACTGGGAGAATAAGTAGGGTTGAAATCTCCAATTTTGCTAAGGTGCATGATGCAACCAAACAGCCACTATGGTTGGTACAAGCCTACAAGATGCTTCACAGGCGTCCAACATTGCCGTATAATGGATCGCTTTCATTTGGTAACATGATTGATGGTCGTGATCTGGGTAAACATCAATGATGCAATGCATTGTAACAACTTTTCTTATGCTATGATGCTGCCATCGCTGAATCATAGTGATAATCCCTTCATCCTATGGATGTCACTGATCATTGAATCAGTCTTTGCCATTAGCTTTGATTTTTATTGGATCTTTTTACAAAGACAAAGCTCAACAATCTTTGATTCCCATACGAAAATAGAAATGGAGGAATAAATTTAGAGCCTGTTTGGCAGCCACCTGTAATGAAATCTTTTCATTTGAGTTTCTAGGGCATTTGGAGCCATGAGATCATGGTTTCCTAATGAACTCATTTAAATTCATACAGATTATGTTAACTACAATTAGAAATGAAGTCATCTTAGGTTTTTCTATAAAAAGAAATGACTTATGTTATCAAACAAAGATTGCTGCAAATCTGAATAATTTCATTACAAACCATCCCATTGTGACTAGAAAAGACTTGGAAAACTCAAATGAAATTATTTCATTACAGGTGGCTGCCAAACCCAGCCTTATTTCTTTTTATTATTATTACTTTTTGTTTTAAGAAAACCTTTCCAGTTCGCAATTTCCACACCAAAGGAAACCTTTAAATTCTTCTACTGGGCAATACTCTTGTTTTCTTAAAAAATAGGGCACCGGTGACCTAACTCCTTGTCTCTCCTAAAGATGCTTGTGCTCACATTCTCTTCACCCTCAGTAAACGGGAGTCTTCAAATTTAATTAAGAAGTCCATTCTCCAGTTGAAGTAACTCTATATGGTGCGCTGGGTGATCTCGAAGTTGTTGGTGTTTCGGGCCTTGGGCATGGAGCAGTCTTGCATAGATTCTCCACTTCAAACTTTGAAATTAAACCACCACCTATCCTCAAAATTTGATCCCTTAATATAAGGAATCCGAAAATCGGAGACATGGAAGATTCTCTTTGAAACCAAGCTCAATCAATTGAATACAAATTTGGACGGACTCAAGGGCAAGAGTAAAGTTCTAGATGATGTTCCGAGACTCAATGAAAGCATCAAGAGGTGAGTAGCAGATCGGCAACGATCTGTAATCTCACGTTAGAGTGAGAGAGAGAGAGAGAGAGAAGACTTGCAGGCATCAACATCAGAGAGGAGAGATCTGGGATCATCGATAGCTATGATAAAGTTTTGGTAGTGGACCTTGTAGACGTCCCCGATCTCCACGTTTTTTTTTCCGTGAAGCGGCGGAGGTGATCTAGGATTGCCTCAAAGAGCTGCGATAGTTTATATGTGATCTCAGCATGTTTAGGATCCCGTTTGTCTTTTGGTAGATAAGGATCCAATCTCTATCACTTTAGGAGTGGTCACCAGACCCTCGTTGTGCACTATAGTAGTAGCTACGTATAAGAGTGTAATGTGATTGTTAGAAGTCGTTTGATCACTTTGGAGTAAGCCTAGAGTTTCTTGCTGCACAGGAGGCAAGCAGATTTGTAGGATGGTGGGTTAAATGAGAGTATCTCGACTAGATTGTCTAATTATTTCTTATACTCAAAGTGCTTCATGCTATTGTCATTAGGCTGCCTCTTTATCATAGGACCTAAATCTTCACTTTTGTAGACTGCAATGCAGTGGACGAGTTAGTTAAGTTTGTTGGGGGCATCACCGTCGTTAGTGACCGGGGGAAATTTACATCTTATCTTGGATGACTGCATCCTTGCATGATCTTACCGCTCCATTGTTGGATGTATTCTTCTGCAATATATTTGCATGCCAGAAGCATATTTACAATGGCTATCAAAGCAAGCAATGCTTCCTATCTCTTTCTTCTTCAACAAGTATCAACTATAACTTTGCAACTTGAAGGAACTCAATTTCATGGAGAATGTATGGCTCTTAATAAAGTAACTTGTAATTTTGAATATAGAATTGTGGTGAATTTTGTTTTTCTTATGTCTCTTTTGCAGGACATCTTTCAGTCAAAACCAACAAAGTTCATCATTTAGAGAGAAGATTTGCCAATCCTGTTGTGCCTTCTATCGTTGCCTTACCTTGATAGTGGACTCCATTCCACAAGGTCAAAGTGGGTGATTCTGGGGATAAACACGATGTCCTCTATCTTTCAGCATGGTTGAAGTATTCACTGTCACTTACCTTAACAATGGACATGTTCCACATATTGAAGTATGGTGATCTGAGAAATGGGGTATTGGTATCAGATTTCAGAGTATGTTAAGCCTCCTTTAACTTTCATCATTCATCATCCAGAAAGAAGATTTTTCAATACTGTTGCCTGTCTTCCAACAGGATGGTGCTTCCTATCGTCACCTTGCCTTGATGATGAAAATGTTCTACAAGGTCAAAGTGTGTGATCCTAGAGATAGACGCGGTGTCCTTTATCTTCCAGCAGGATGGGAGTATCTATTGTCACTTACCTCAATAGTGGACATGTTCCACAGGTTGAAGTATGTTGATCCTAGAAATGAGGTATTGATGCCAGATTTTAGAGTACACTGCACTCTTCATCCTTCAACCTTCAGTTTCATAGACCATGACCCTTTACGAGGTAATATTTATTTTCAAATATAGAACTATTTTGTATCTTGTTTTGCTTATGCCTTTTTGTAGGAAATCCTTCAATCATAATCTTCAGTCTTCATCACTCAGAGAGAAGATTCGCCAATATTTTTTTCAATCTTTCAGCATGATGGTGCTTCCCATCATCACCTTGTCTTGATAGTGGACATGTTCCATAAGGTCAAAGTAGATGATCCTAGGAATAGACGCGATGTCCTTTATCTTTCAACAGGATAGGGGTATCCATTGTTAGTTACCTCAATAGTGGACATGTTCCACAGCTTGAAATATGGTGATCCTGGAAACGAGGTATTGGTGTCGGATTTCAGAGTATACTGAGCATCCTTCCACCTTCATCCTTCATCCATCAGAGAGAAGATTCGTCAATATTGTTGTCTGTCTTCCAACAGGATGGTGCTTCCCATCATCGTCTTGCCTTGATAGTGGACATGTTCCATAAGGTCAAAGTGGGTGATCCTAAAAATAGACACGGTGTTTTCTATCTTTCAGTAGGATGGGGGTATCTATTGTCAATTACCTCAACAATAGACATGTTCCATAGGTTGAAGTATAGTGATCTTGGAAACAAGGTATTGATGCTAGATTTCAGAGTATGTAGAACATCCTTCAACCTTCAATTTTCATCCTTCAGGAAAAACTCTTGAGGTAAAATTAAATTAAATTATAAAAGTATATTGTTCTCTTTATTGAATTTCTTTTGCAAGTGTTCTTTCCAACTTTAGAATCCGAGATAAATTCTTAAGAAAATTTATTGCAGTCAATATAAGATTGAGATGAGTTATGGCTTAGATTTCCTCTCTCGTTTCTTGTTTCTAAAAACAAAAATTTATGAAGTCAGATAGATAATAATGGGTCTCTTATGCTTCCCTCGGAGTTTCCAGACACTAGCTCATATGGTAACCTCTAATTTTGCACAGATATGTGATTTTTTTGCAAGTTTATTTAAACCTAAAGCAATGTCATAACTTTCTTACAAACCAAAAAGCCAGAACAAACCATAAGGTAGTTCAACACATGTTCTACCTCTTGCATTGATTGCACTTTTAGATGTTAGATTTTGTTGTACACAATTTATACTCTTACGGGCCAGGAGTGTGGTGTGGAACTCGAGATGTTGGGTTTTATTTTGTCGTACGCAGTTTATGCTCATGCAGGTTAGGAGCAATACAATGTTTTTCTTTTTTGGCCGTACACAGTTTATACTCTTGCGGGCCAGGAGTATTACAAGATTTCTCTTATTTGGGTCGTTCATAGTTTATACTCTTACGGACCAGGAATAGTACAAGATTTTTTTGTTTGGTTTTGTCGTACGTAGTTTATACTCATGCGGGTTAAGAGTGTGGTGAGAGGAACCCAAGATGTTGGGTTCTATTTTTCCATACGCAGTTTATGCTCATACAGGTCAGGAGTTGTAAAAGGTTTTCAATAGTAGTATCTTTTGAGAAACTTCCCGTTAATGGGTGTTGTGATGAGGAGATATGCACCATTGGAGTAGACTTATCTTACCACATATGATCCGTCCCATTTTGGATCAAACTTCTTTCTTGAACGATGAGACAAAACGATGAGTCTTCGAATTGCAAACACCAAGTCTCCAACTTGAAAAGACTTGGGCCGAACTTTCTTGTTGAATGCATGAGAAAAACGAGTCTGGTAGCATTCCAATCTTTGTTGTGCTTCCAACCTCTTTTCATCTAGTGCCTCGAGTTCTACAAGCCATAGCCTTACATTTTCATCATCTGTAAGTCCTTCTTAGATAGCGATCCACAATGATGGGATTTAGCATTCCAATGGAAGAACAACTTCTACACCATATATTAGGGTATATTGCATAAAGTGGGTAAGAGTTCGAAATGATGTGAGGTATGCCTATAGCGCTTTGCCAATTCGCTTATGCCAATCTTTCTTTGACTTTGACATGGTTTTTTTGAGTAATTTGCAGAGAGTCTTGTTGAATGCTTCAATAAGTCCATTGGCGGGAGCATTGTGCATGATAAAAAGTCGTTGCTTTATCCCAAACTTTTCACAGAATTGGTCCATCAAGCTATTCTTGAATGACTTTCCATTATCTATGACAATGTACCATGGGATTCCATAGTAGAAAACAATGTGGTTTTTGATGAATTATACCATAGTCTTTCTTTACCTCCTTAAGGGGAACAGCTTCAGTTCACTTTGAGAAATAATCTGTTGCAGTCAGGATGTAAAGGTGTTGTTTTGATGACTTTGGGAGTATGCCAACTACATCTAGTCCCCACCCGTCAAATGGCCATGAAGTAACCGTAGTGTGTAATGGTTTTAGAGGTTGATGAATGTAATCTCCACAGAATTGACATGCTTGGCATCGCTTCGCATATTCCATTGACTCTTTTACCATTGTTGGCCAGAGAAACCCCATCCTCTTCAATTTGTCAAAGTTTTGGTCCAGATTGATGTGCTCCACACACTCCTGAATATGCATCCTCAAAAGCTCCTTGAACTTCATCATTTTTAAGATATCTCATGAAAACGTCATTGAAAAAACGACGATAAAGTTGAACATTAAAGTATAAAAATGGGGCGCACGTCGCTGTATTTCGGTCCTATGCTCTAGGTTATCTAGTAGCTTCCCATATTGCAAGTAGTCGATGAATGACTGCCTCTAGTCTTTACTTTCAATTTCAAACACAGAGACAACATTATTGTGTTGAAGTTCATCCCCAAAGTATGTCAAAGGGGGTAGTACCCATCGTCGACAAATAGGAACTGTGGTTTCTTCTTCTTCAGGCAAAGCTAAAGTGGTTGCAAGATTTACTAAGACATCCGCTTGTTTATTTTCACTTCTTGGCACATCATACTTTGTTAAGAGTTGATTTACTAAGACAAGCATAACCGTGGTATGGAATCAAATCAGGCTTTCGTACATCATACTCTATTAAGAGTTGATTTACAATAAGTTGAGAATCTCCATATACATTGAGTCAGTGAAGCTGCAACTCTAAGGCCATCTCCAACCCAATGATGAGCACTTGGTATTCAGCTACATTATTTAAGCACAAGTGCATTAAGGCAAAGGAGAAATGTAACACTTCACTTTGTGGGGTAACGAACACCACTCCTGCCCCAGCTCCGTCTTTGCGTGCAACACTATCGAAAAACATTTTCCATGTTGGTGGGATATCTAAGTAAAAGACTTCATCATCAGGCAAGTCTTCAAATAATTGCCACTTCGCTAAGATTAGGTGATCAGCAAGGAAATCTGCCAAGGTTTTTCCTTTCACCACCTTTAAAGGCACATAGGTGATCTTGAATTCTGATAAGAGAAGAGCCCATTTAGCCAGTCTTTTGGAGAGTATTGGTCTTGTCATGATGTACTTGAGGGGATCATCATGTGAAATGTACCGAACGGTATGTGCCAACATGTAATGCTGAAGCTTCTTTGTAGCAAAGATGAGAGCAAGACATGTTTTTTCAATGGGCGAGTAGTTTAACTTTGCTCCTACTAGAGTCTGACTCAAGTAGTAAAGAGCATTTTCTTTCCCTTCATCATTAACTTGTGCAAGAAGTGCGGCTCAACTGTTCTTATGCCGCGATGTAGAGAATCAATGGCTTTCTTAGAATCGGTGCAACTAAAATTAGTGGTTTAAGGAGATACTCTTTTATTTTCTTCAGAGCATTCCTATAAACATCATCCCACACAAAGGG
>JAOXJP010014432.1:3112-17631 GCA_025762735.1 Platanus orientalis | reverse complement strand
ACATGTGCCTTCTTTTGGGTTTCATCCCAATCCTTTTCCGGTGTAGGTCTCTTCCAACCTTATTAGATTGACAACCACACCATTGGGTCCATGGATTAAAGGAAAGTACTCATCCATACTTTCTAATACGGGTAGTTATTCCCATCGAAGAATGAAGTCTTCGAGGTTGAGTAGGCTTCTTCTGGATTGGTCATTTGAACTTGTACTCTAGGAGTTGGATTTTTCCACTTCGGTTGGTAGACCGTATAAGAGAAGCCTATGCTCTAATACCAATTGAAAGTCGAGTTTTAATCCTAGAGGGAGGGTGAATAGGATTTAGTATAAAAAAAATTAATTACCCTATAATTAATTTCTAATTAATTAATGTTCAATTTGTAACAAGAAATTGAATACACTTTGTCTTGTTGAATATGTTTCTTGTTAAGATCCAAGTGTTATATAATGGCAAATAATTGTGATGTTCTTTTGCAATGTAGATATGGTTATAATGAAACAACACTTTATGAATTAATGACCATGCCAAGATTGAGAGAGATAGAGATAATTTACAACACACAAGCATTCACATGACAAAAAGGTTTATAGTGGTTCGGCACTTGGCCTACGTCCACTATCAAAGCTCACACTAAACTATTAGATTTTATTTAGATTAAATACAATTACAATTAAGGTGAAATTCTAAACCCTATCCATACTTGGTGTCTCCGACGAGTACTAAATCTATTATCAGTGTCTCTAGCGGAAATGGTCTACAACTCCGGTGTCTCTGGCGAAGGTGCTAAGTCTACACTACCGGTGTCTCTAGCAGTAGTCCTAAGGTCTACTCCTGGTGTCTCCAGTGGGAGTAGTCTAACATTCGGTGTCTCCGGTGGAGGTACTAAGGTCTTATAAATTTAAATTAAGTCAATACGAATTACCTCATAAGGTTATAGTATTGCATGTAATTCACTGAATGGTGGTTGCTCCTTGATGAGTTGATATGCTTTACTTTTCCACCAAGCTCCTAAGCGATGCTACATTGCTTCTTGGAGCTTCTTACAAAGGTTTACTTGAGAGTAAACATTTCTCCTTACTTCCCTCTTTTGATCTTCAAGTATAGAGTGTTTGGGAAGCACTAAAAGGCTCTTAAAATCTTCAATGAAGGTTCATAAATAGAGCCTTGACTGTTTGGAGGATTGAATGCTTTTGGTTTTCTTCTCGTTACACAGAAATCTCTCTCTTGATGTTCTCATGTGTTGTGCGACTCAATGAAAACCCTAATGTACTTATAGGGGACGAGCTAAGTCGTGCACCATTGATTTGGCATAATCCCCAATGAACAAATAATCCCCATCATGTATTTTATTTCATTCCATTTTTTTTTTGGTGATTCTACAATGTCGGACCGATCCGGCATTGTTTGATTAATCCACTCAGATTAATCCGGCTCTACTAGATTGATCTGATGTCTCAAACAAGAAGTCCTGAGATCACCCGGATTGATTTGGAGGCCATGTCGGATCGATCCAATAACCCCTTGGATTGATCCAATAAGTGCAGATTTATCCGCTAAGTGTGGATTCATCAGACAGCCCCTTGGATTGATCCGGTAAGTGCAGATTTATCTGCTAAGTGTGGATTCATCCGATGCCCCCCAAATTGATCTGATTGCCTTGTTTTATTGTTATTTATCATTAATCTTGCATCCAAGCCCCTTAGGACTTATGCAAAGGTCGTGGCTTAGTCCATAAGGCTACATAAAGGTTGGTACGTCTCTCAAATCTATGTCTATCATTGTTTTTTACCTTCATATACCTTTCTTGAGTTCGATGAAGTTTTTAGTCTTCAAGTCTGAAACTCCTTCATATACCTTTCTTGAGTTCGATAAAGCTTTTAGTCTTCAAGTCTGGAACTCTTGTAGTTTGGGGAAGGATCCATCTTTAGCTTCAAGTGCTTAGAATTTGTCTTCAATAAGACCCACGGACACTTGATGATTATGACAATGACTAACATATGCATTATGCTCATGACATTCCTAATCTACCACTCAATGTATTTTATACAGTATGGAATTGACATTTTACATCAACAACCCCTTTACATGGAAAGACCTTTAGGAATACGTGATCTCTAACATCAAACTCAAGTTTTGTCCTTCTGTCGGCATAAAATTTATGTCTACTTTAAGCTATTCGGAGTTGGACTGTGTAAGTAGCTCATACCTGGTTCATCAAATCCATAAAGGTTGTGGGAGCATTAGTCAAGTCAAACAACATCACCAAGAACTCATAATGCCCTTGTGTATAGAATGCACTTTTCAAAATGTCCTTGATTTTAAGTTGGTGATAACTCGATCGAACATCTATCTTGAAGAAGAATCAAATTGCACCATCTCTATAATAGAATATAATGCACTTTAAAGTTAGTCAAATAGATCATCAATCCTTGGTAATGGGTACCTATTCATCACGGTCACACGGTTCAATTATCTATAATCAATGCATAATCTCGTGGCTCCATCCTTCTTCATAAATAAAACCGAAGCTCCCCATGGAGATACACTAGAACGTATGAACCCCTTGTCCAACAACTCCTGTAATTATATCTTTAGCTCTTTTAACTCAGCTAGTGTCATGCAATAGGAAGTAATCGAAATAGGCTAGGTTCAAGGTGCTACATCAATAACAAACTCGACCACTCAATCTGGTGGCAATCCGAGAAGATCTTCTAGAAACACATCAATGAACTCACTCATTCGGTTCATCTACCACAAAAGCCAAATACCCTTACCAACCTTTACGAAGTGGGTTACTAGCTTGGATGGCGGAGATAAGACACGGGAATGAACTCTTGCATACTCCTTGGAATACAAACTCAGTCTGATCTAGGATCCTAAACACCACCTCCTTCGTATAACAGTTCACGGTGGCATGATAAGCTGCCAACTAATCCATCCCCAGAATGACATCAAAGTCATTCATGTCTAAGAGTGTTAGATTGGCAACCAACTCATGTCTATCAATGACTATCATACAAGACCTGCACACGGTGTTTGTAACCATGGTTTTGCCCAACGGCGTGGCTACATACAAAGCATCATCTAATGGTACGGGGGTAATGGTGGCATGCCTCACAAAATCACAAGATATAAAGGAATGCATGGAACCCATATCAATAAGTATGCATGCAGTGTGAGAAAAAACTGAAAGAGTACTTGTGACCACGATCCTAGATACCCCGACGTCCTACTCAATGATGGCATAAACTCTGGCTCAAGCCATCGGCTATGTCCTAGCATTAGTGGGTAGAGAAGTGGAGTCCTTCCAAAGAGGACAATCTCGAATCATGTGATTAACCCGGCCGCATTTATGGTAGCTCCAATCTCCTTGAAGCATAGTCTAAAGTGTGACTATTGGCACTTTGGGCATACCGTTGCTGCCCTCTTCGTCTTAGGCTCCCTAGGAGCTCGCTTAAAACCATCACAGCTAGTAACATCCCTCTTATGAAACCCACTGGGAGGAGGATGCCTCATATCTAGATCCATGTGCCTCTGCATCTCATCACAGTCCTGCTCCACTAATTTCGCCATTTCAACAACAGTAGCGAAAGATCTTAGTCATAGAGGTGTCATGCAGGTGCAGATGGCTAGTCATAACCCCTTCTAAAACCTCTTGGCCTTGCCCTCATCATCAATGATAAATGGAGATGCATAGTGGGACAGCTCAATGAACTTTAGCTTATACTAAAGCACATTCATGCTACCTTACATAAGGCCCATAAACTCAGTTTCCTTCCAATATCTAACGCTTTCTAGGAAGTAGTAAGCGTAGAAGGCATCCAAAAACATATCCCAAGTCACAAGCTCTCCATCATAGACTAAGGTATGCTCAGCAGTCCACTACTAATGTTTTACCTTGCCTTGCAAGATGAAGGTGACCAGATTAACCTTTTGGTCCTCAGGCCAATTCAAGACTTTGAAGATCTTTTCTATCTACATCAACCAGGCCACTGCCTCCATGGGATTGAAAGTACCATGGAACTCAAAAGGTCCCATATATCAGAACCTCTCAACAGTCTTATCCTCCTACACAACCTCCTTATTTCTAGGTAGTACACCGCTTGTGATATGCTCTCGCACTACCTTAGTCAAACTATAAATAGCCTCCTAAACATCTGACGGGCCATGATCATCTGGTCGTAGAATATCTGGACCAACTCTAGTACCCTTCTTAGGTGGCATCCTCACCTATAATCACCAAAATGATAGTCAAATACTTGTATCCATCAAGATTATATCATGCATAAAACACTCTAACTTTATAGATCAAATAATCTTCAATTTTAATTCCGCTGACTTAATATAATCCAAGTGAATCTCTAAAAATAACTCATCTCCATACATATAGAGTATAGAATCCAAACTATGGTCAACATATAAGTCTACAAAATCCAAACTTGGCTACTTTGATACCAACTCTGTCATTCCCTGAAACATGCACGCAAAAATTGGGGTAATATAAGAAGAAGCACACATGCATGGTATCGTGGATCTCAGAGTGTGACATTGGGACCCTTTCCATGCAGAAGGAGTCCTTATAACTAACTTAAATTGCAAAGTATATTTTTTTCATTTCTTTTATTTCAATCATTTAACCTCAATTATTAAAACATCGCAATGAAAACATAACTATAAAGTAATATCCATTCAACAATTGCAACAGAAATATAACATACATACCGAACTACATTCTCCAAAATAAGCAATATCATCATATGTGGCCACCAAACAGGCCAATAACAAAATAATCTTCAATGAAACTATAAACAGCTCATCTAAGTTGTAACTCAATAATTCATGTGTCATACATGAAGTGTGCTAGAAATAAAATGAACAAAAAGAAAGTAGATAAAATGGTCCTCTCATCCCATGAACCATCTCTCAAAACTGAACCTACTAAAGATCTTGTGCTACATGGCATCATTTGAAAGGGTGTTAACAACATTGGTAAGCTATAAAGCCCGTAAGAGAACATACATAATTTCGCAAGGAGTAAATCGCATCTGCACGAGTATGACTCTGTACCAAGCCAAAATATACATAATAGAAACGAGTTGCACTAACCACAACAATAATTATATTCTAGTAAGGGTGATAGAAGTAACAAAGCCAAATCAACATAAGTCCATGACCAAACAGGTAAAGTGTAGTTCATAAGAAAAGTGTAATGTGTAATGGAAATGTTTTCTACAAAATATTCATATATTGATAGGCCGTAACACCTCTCAAGTAAGTTGCCTTAGCTAATAGATTTCAAAATAGATGTATACTCATGGAAGCTCAATTCCACTTTCAAACTCCCATGAAGGGTTTCTAACAAAACACATATCGGATCAAACCAACTCAACCCATGTAAAGTTCCTAAACCAAATCTCATAAAAAACATCTTGTAATCAAACTAACCGGATTAGCCCACAAATGACCTTTAACAAAACTAAAATCAAGTAACCTTAGGGTTTGTACAAAATGAAAATCTCATATGCCTCATGTGGGGTCTCTAACAAAACTGAAATCTTAAACAAAAATGGTGGACAACTAGTGTTGTCTTCACCTATTAATGTCACTTGGTAATTGGGTCCAAAAATGGGTCATAAGACTAATGTAACCCGCAAAAATCCCTTAGAGCGTTAAGGGTTAGCCCACAAAAATCCCCTAATGCATCAAATGTGGTAGGCAACTAGTGTTGTCTTCACCTATTAATGTCACCTGGTGATTGGGTCAAAAAATGAGGTCATAAAACCAATATAGCCCACAAAACTCCCTCGGGGTATCAAGGGTTAGCCCCCAAAAATCCCTCAGGGCATCAAGAGTTGGTGGCCAACTAGTGTCGTCTTCACCTATTAATGTCACCTGGTGATTGGGTCAAAAACAAAATCCTTGGATGCGGAATGGTACTTTGAAATCCATGCATATATATAATAATATGTAACTACATAAGGATACAATGCAAGAGATGTCTAGGTAACAAAATTCATAAGTGAGACTATGTAAAGACCATACTTAAGACCAAATGTAAAGTAATAGCCTATACTCACACCAAAACCAAATGCTCAGAAATTCCTCTTCTAACTTTTCAAAACCAATAATAGTATAAAAGTCTCAAACAAGTCATGTGGATGCAATGATACTAATATAGAGCTCATCAAATCAAGTAAGTGGATATAATTAAGTGAAAAGCATAATAATAGCATCAATGAGAAACTAGCATATGAGATAGCATAAGCAACAAAGCTTAGAACCAATTAAAGTAAGTAAAAACTACCAACTATAAATGATGACATGACTAGGAATCTCGGCTATGGGGAAATTAAGGCAACAACAAGAATAAGGAGTAGTATTTATTTTTCCCTTTTAAATTTTATAAGGATTTAACCTTCTTATATTTAATCATATAAAGAAGCTTGGAATTTCAATGAATTCATGATAGTAGCAAGGTAGAAGAATTAAATCTTAACTAATACATGCTTGAATCAGAATAGATTTAACCATTTACAAATATAATCCATAATTTTATAGCATGTCAGATTATATGTTTAATCGGAATGGAATGTCGGATTTATATGAATGAAATGGTTTATATTTAGTTGTTTAATTCCACTGTGTATGGACGAGCATATAAAGGTGAAAATTTTATAAGCAAAATGAAAGGTATTTGATTAAGAGTGAATGGATTAATGTCATATGTTGAAATCCATAGCCCAATTGGTATGGGTTTCAGGGCATGACACTTGCCCTTGAACCTTGGGCCTCTATCTTTCTTCCACTAGCTTGGCTTCTTGTTCCCCTTTTAAAGCTAGGCAGTTCTTGATTAGATTGTCCAACATGTTTGCACTTAAAGTAAGCATTGGACTCTCAATAACATGAACCTTAGTGCATTTTCCCACACCCTTTGCATAGTTCTGCAATTCTTTTTTGCTTCATCTCCTCCCATTCTTCTCTTTGGAATTGTTCTTGAATTTTCGCCTTTGTGAGGTGCTTCATCATTGACTCTTCTCTTGCCTTTGTCTTTAATTCTCATAAGCTCACTGCAGTCCCACTCAACAATTTTCGACATTGCCACTACATTGGAAAAAAATTTACGCCTTAGAGCTGACATCGTTGTTCGGATGCTAGACCGCAAACCCCTTTGAAATTTCTTTGCATTTCTCAAGTCATCCCAAACTACATGAAGTATGAAATGAGCCAGCTCCGTAAATTTCTCTTTATATTGAAGGACTATCTTGCTTCCTTGAGCCAATTCCATGAATTCAAGTTATTTTTTGTCTCTCACACTTTCTGGAAAGTAATTGTCACGGAAAGTATCTAAGAAGATATCTCATGTAATCAATTCATCCTCTTCTAGAGGCAATGTGCCCTTGATGGCCCTCCACCAATGTTCGGCTGGCCAATAAGCATGAAAGTAGTTAGAGAGACTTTTTGTTCTTCATTGTTGCCAATAACTCCAATAAATTTCTCCACTTGCATAATCCATGTCTCAGCCACCATGGGATCAGAGGTTCCCACAAATTCCAACAATCCCATCCTCCGGAATTGTTCTATCACATTCCTTTCATTCCCCATGTTCCTTTCTCTCTATTGGCTGCCACTAGTCATACATTCCTTTACCACATCAGCCAAACTTTTGATTGCACCCAAAACTCCGTCAAGATTCCCGATTTCTTGTTGAGAGCAAGGGGGGGGGGGGGAAGTAAATCTTTACGGTGACATCTTTTCCTATACCAAATGAATAAGTTTTTTTAGATTATACTATCTTTTAATAATATCACTCCAAAAACATATGTTTCCCTTCGAATACCCAAGCATTATTTATAGATCATCAAGCAATCATTCACTTAGAATTTTCAGTATCTTATCCAAAAAAATCAAATTTTCTAATCTCCAACATTCCACATTCCACATTCCATTTAGTTTCACTACACTTCCACTTGTCTATAGAATCCAAAACCTGCCCTGATACCAACAGTTGTCACGACCTGAATTACAACGCACTAAGGGAAAACTCGGATCGCAACACACTTTCGTTCTTATTCATTCTTATTTCTTTTCCTTCATAATATTGTCACACCCTAAATTTGGCCCAAGCACATTACGCACTTTCAGTCTTGAGCCGGATTCAAACCACAACTTCGTACATTAATTTCACTTCATTTCATATCTTTCTTTATTAACTTTTACATATGCATTTCAAACTCATTTTTTTTATTTTTTCACTTTAGTATTACACATTTCCCTTTCTTTTCCATATTCTTAATATATTCATTGCAACGGAGAACACTATAAGTCCATTCACATATGTAACACTAATGCAACAAAATTACTAATCATTCATGCACATGTCAATGACACTAACGCAACTGAATTCCTAAACAATCCTTCAATTAAGCTAATCAAAATAGTTCAATCTCCATCAATATGAATTCTAATGTTCACTAAAGAACTATATAAAGCTCGGGCATAAAATTGGAGCCCAAGCCCAATCAAGCCTTAGCTAGGGTTAGGTGTTTGCAAGTGAAATCTTGGGCTAGGCCGGTATGGATCAACCCAAAAAATTGATCCAATAGACCAGGCCCAAGGTCAGGCCCAACAAAACCCTAAGCCTCATATTGAATTCCGATCTTATGTTTAGGCCATACTCAGGCCTACCTTGGCCTAGCCCAAGACCAAAGGGCCCAATGCCAGGGCCTTAAGGCCCAAATCCCATTAAATAGACATATAGAGTTTTCATATATATTTTTATAGAAAAAAGTATTTTAAAAATTATATATATATATATATATATAATTTAGATTTACATAATATATTAAAGTGAATTAGGTTGGCCCGAGGCCTGTACAATAAAGTTGAGCCTAAACTCATAAATCAAGGCTCAAGCCTGTAATGTACAAAGCTGAGCCTATCCAAACCTATTAAGGCCCAGCTTGGACAATCCATGCACACCCTTAATAACCTTACTAAATGTCTATCCATCCCATAAAATCTCTCCCTCTTCTTAATCCCCTAAAATCTCTTCATCCATAGTAGAACTTACTTCAATCCCCTACAACCACTCGTAACATATGCAACAACTGAACAAAATCCGTATGCAATGGTTTAGCATCCAAAATATAATTGAACATAAAAAACCCATCCCCCTTAATCATCTTTTCATAATATATTAAAGGTTTCAACTCCCTCTTCTAGGGATGGTAACTCAAGAGATTACCAAAATTAATAAATTGCTAATTAATATACCCAACTATCAAACCAAGAAGGTATCATGGTACACCCTATTATTTTTATTTTTTTTTTTGAAAAAAAAAAAAACCAAAAAGTCTCTCCATAAAATGTTAGAAGCAATTTCTTAATAATCATTTTATTCGTACGCTATATATTGTGATTTTTATTTTTTAATATAAAAACTATTACCTCTACACACATGCAGCTTTACTTTTTTAATATATATTTTTAGTGTTAATGTTTTAAAATTTGAATATTATTGTTCTTACATGCCACGCTATAAAGAAATGTTTTAAAGCAATATAACTCTAACTACATTGTCCGTGCATTTCGCACAGGTTCACCGCTAGTTATATACTTAGCTTGGGAGGACATATCCCTTGTCAGCCGCTGATGCAGGGATTCAGTAGGCCACTACAATTAAGAAAGTGAGTTATTTTGGTAAATACATCCTACACAAAGCAGGAAATTATAAATTACATTAAAAAATTAAATTAATTAATTAAAAAAATCGAAGCAGGGTGCTATACCAACAATATCCTAGTGCTTCTCCCAAGACAAATTCAGCTGCTGTTTCACCTAGATATTGGCCCTCTTAAGGACATCGTATTTGGTATAATATCTCAAATACAAGGGATAAAGCCACACCACTGGATGAGTCCCATAAGATACTGGCTAGGACAACCAAGAAAAAAACGATTTAACTCCTACCAACCATAGTATCTTCATTGTTCAAATTTGACCCCAAAAAAGGTCACTTAAGCTTCAAAAATAATTTTCCATGTCGGTTAGAATTTAGATAGGGAGCGACTAATGTCACCCCCAAAACGTCTCACCACACCCCTTTTTTTCCTATTTTTCTCTTTATACCCGTCCCCTCTTTTCTCCCCACCCCCATCCCTCTCTCCTCTCCGGCGGCAACCCACCCCCTCCCTCTTCCTTCCCTCCCCTCTCCCTCTTTTTTGTTTTTTTTTATTTTTATTTTTGCCGTTCAGACCTACAAGTCCAGGCAGTGGCAAAAAAGAAAAGAGAGGTGGAGGAGAGAGAGGAAGAGGAAGAGGTGGGGAGAGAGAGAGATGCTGAGAAGAGAGGGAGGAGGGGTATTTTGGAAAAGGAAATAAAAGGGGGGAAAAAGAGGGGTGTGGTGAGACGTCTTGAGGGTGCTATTAGTCGCTCCCATTGATATCATGTGTTCATGCTATACTCCTTGGCTAGGCAATTTTTTCAAGTGATACCCATACAGTGGCTAATACTAATTCTCTATACACGAAATGCATGTCCAAAATATAGGTCCAAGGTATCTTTACACAAGATACATACGTAATCCCCTTACCTTGAGGGACAATGTTGAGTCCGCGAATTAAATGACTTCAATTAGCATGGGAACACATGGCTAGCAGAGTTTTTGGACCCAACATTACATAAAATAAGAAATCTACAAGGCCAAAAATCAATATGATCGGATAATCACAGCCATTTCTTTTTACACTAATCAGACTGTTAAAAAAAGGAATTATTGCCTGGGAAATCTCCTTATGTGGTCTCATTCATTGGCAAGTCCTCACCATTTGTCATGGGACAGACTGATGTTTTCAGCAAATGGTACTCAAGACACATGATGCTTCTTTTATATTTCAAACATTAACGAGATGATATTTCCTATCTTAATTAACAAGATAATGAAGTATCTCGCATTCAACTTGTACAAAGATTTACAGGTAACACGTCATTACCATGAGATTATGCATAACAGCCGCCAGATTTGACTAAGGCATTATAATCAAGAAAAAAAAAAAATTTTAAAAATGGAATGGTGGGGGAACAACGAAAGGATGCCAAAGAATAGACCATAGTGTTCATGGCAGATACTAACCAAACAGAATGCCAGGCTATTATTTGAAGATTCTAAACACCACCTTGCTTCAATGCAATAGCATCAACATACCAGGTGTTGAAGTACCTTTCTTTTGCTCAATAAGTCCCCAACAGCATCATCGTGCTAGATGCCAGGATGTTGAAGTACCTTTCTCTTGCTCAATAAGTCGTCCAGTCAGTGCATTGTCAATTTGTGCAAACACGTCCTCCTTAGGAACGTTACCATCAACCTGGAACCAATAAAGTCATGAAACTTGGAAAAAAAATCACAGAATCCTGTACTGCTCATATAACAAACACAGGTATTCCTAGTTTTCTAATTACTCATTATCTTATACAACCCAAATTCAAATTTTAGGCACACAAAAATAGGATATATGCAAGATGATAATAATTTCATCAAGGATGGACGAATTTGAAACTCAAAGAAGACGGATAACTACTAATAGAAAATAAGAGGCCTGTCTTAATTATATATGGAACTATTGATGATAAGACCTTGGAATTCCTTTGAGCATATAAAAACACCAAACATTTAAGAGATGGATACAACATTTCTAAAATATGTAACACAATAGAGAATTAATTGAATTTATTATTTTTTTTAATAATAAAATACTATACTCAATAATCCCCAATTTTCTACATTCATATAAAAAAAAAAGCACATATGTATGTGGGTATGGATCCAAATCCATACACTTATATTCTGTTTATCATATTGACCAACAAGGATAAAGATATTTTGTATTTTTTGGTATTTTTCTAATTTTCTGAAAAAAAAAAAAAAAAAAAAAAAAACCTACAAGAATTCAGAATATTAGTTATAAATAAATTTATTTGTATGGCATATGATTAATCTATAATAATATATCTAATTGCATTTTTTTTTAGTAAAAAATATTTTATTTAAGTTTCGGAATATTAGATAAAAATAATTTAAAAAAATGAGTAACACCGTGAATCAGTGGGTTTTGATCCCAAACTCACAAATCCATGGTTATTTCATCCATAGTATCTCATTAATTTTATTTCAGTTTTTAATTTTCGAAAATATACAAATTAAAAAAAAAAAAAAAAAACTTTAGATCCTGTTTATGCCAACCTTCATGGGAATCCTGTACCTTTTTTTCCAAAGAAATGCAACTTTTTTGCTGTTGTTAAACCAAGAAATTTGCTAAGAAATGCCCCCTTGGCTTTTGCACTTTTCTGGTCAATCGTCATATTTCACCATTTATATCTGTTACAGCATTTTGATCAAAACCAACGAATTCTGCAGGGAAGAAAAGGGAAAGAACTTGCCAACATTCTTCTGCAATGGTCAATTTCATCGCCACTCACCGCTTTTCTAACCTTCTCTCCTTCCACCAAAACTCAGATTACATTTTCCCCCCTCTCAATTGAAACCTAACTTCTGCCCTAATTTTCTTCCAATCTTTCATCTTCTTCAATCGTCGAAGATTTAGTGGGCCTTCTTCAGCTTTGAGACTGATCTGGATCGCATTGAAAACAAAGACCAGAGGTTTTATATATTTTTTTATTGGTTCATCCTCCGAAAAGTTGCAGTCCAATTTTCTGGTTACTTTTGGATGTGTGCCTTTGCTGATCTCGAAGAGTTACATTGTTATCTAATTTTTGAATTCCAGTTTGCATTTCTTCATTCTCCTATGAATGGAAGTAAAATTGTTCGAAGGGGTTGGGATCCCTTGCTTCTGAATTTATTTATGGTTTAATTTGTGCAGTGTATGCAAATCCCACTGAAGGTCCAATTTTTCTTGTGGAACAGAGTGTTGGGGAGGAATTCAACCATGGAGGAGTTGAGAAAGAAAAGAAGGGTTGGTTTTTAAATTTTAACTAGTGTATGCCTATTCTGTTATAACAGTAGTGAGTCAGCTGAGCTTATATTCTTCTCCACGGCCCATTTGCATGGGTGGTTTGAAGCAGCATATCTTGGGACTTTGGCAGCCCCTTAATCCCCCCCCCCCCCCCCCGCGGGATCTCTCATCCCTCCTTGATGGTTGGTGGATAGGGACTTTAAATGGCATTGGCACGGAGTTTTGGAGAAAGGTGTCGGCGGATGTGTGCTGTTCTTTTTGGTTGGAACGCAATAATTGGGTATTTGATTAGCTATACGGAGCCATCTTTAGAATTTATAGAAGAGCTAAGGAGAAAATTATCTTTTGGGCTAAAAAAATGTAATGATTATGTTGATTTTGATGTAAGCGCCTGTACAAGGGACTGGGCAAATATTGTTTTTCTTTTTTTGCTGAATAACAGGGTATATATATTGAAGAGGTGGGAGAGAACAAAACATAAGAGTACAATCTAAGTAAAGAACAAAAAGATAGCTAGAGAAAAAAGGAGAAGAAATAAGAAAAAGATGAGGAAGGAAAAAGGGAAACTCTCTAATGCAGCACAAGCCAAAGATAGCTACATAAGAGTCAATACAAGGTTTAAAGGGTACATGAATACCAGGGTAAAGACAATGGCTCTCGGTTGTGGGTTAAGTAGCTTCAGAAAGGTAAATCTGAGGTGAAATAAGCTCTGATTTGACTGTAAACAGCAAGATCTTAATGGGATTTATGGGGTTGAAGATGGTTCTAAATATAAGATGCTGGTTAATCAGAAATAGGACAGAAAACAGTAGAATGTAGGATACTAATCTGGCTCAAGACAATCGTCAAACAGAAGGTGGACAATAGAATTTAAATAGTTTCTGTTATAGTTGGTTTTAGGTTTAACATAAGGGATACATTAAACTAAACAGAAGCTGGAATGAGATCAAGTTTAGGTTATGTCCAGGTGCTTAAATAGGTACTAAGAAGGATGAAACAGTGGACATTAGAAGGATAGCACTGGCTGTATTCTGGGCTACAGTGACTGGTTTATGGGATTTTTGGAACACCCGTAAACCCCAATATGGTGGTAGCGCAGGGGGTGAACTGGATAAGAGAGTTGATCCCTTGAAGACATCAAAAGGAGAAGGAGAAATAAGGTTTGGAAGGATGGAAGCTTGAAGAAGATGGAGACATGTGTAATTGCAGAGAAAGATAGAAAATAGGAATTAAAGAAGATGAAGAAGAAGAGGTGAGGAAGATATATACCTGTGGGAAAGTCCCTGAACCACTCTTGGTTAATCCCTAACCAAGCTTCGAACTAGGCACAAGAGTTTGAAGAAGGCAGCTAATCGTGGAGCCAAAAAAACTCCGAATTCCTCATTCATGTTGCATACTCAATTACAAAGGGCTCTCCTCGTTAAATAGTCATTGGGCTTTTAAAATTTAAACACCTAGTTTCTATAAAAAAAAAAGGTCCAAATCATGGGCCTCTAAGAAACCAACGACCAGCTCTTACATATATTAAAATGGGCTGACTTAAAGACCCAAAAACA